>CM019182.2:15712751-15752435 GCA_009739505.2 Apolygus lucorum
TTAATACATTTCAGCTCGAAAACGTGTTATAGGAATATGAGTATTCTTTTCATTTTGATTTGCTGTGGATCGCAAGTATTGTGATCGAATGAGACCACTCAGAGTTCTATGTAAACTTCCGTTCGTTGGGCGGTAAGCACGAAGAGCTTACTGAAATCCTACAAATTTAGTTACTGCAGAATTACTGAGAAACTGAATTACTGCTCTTTACGTAGCGCCGAACAAGTGAACTGTACGATCAGGATGAGTAAACGCTTGGTTATTCTAAATTTCTCTGCGCTGATTCTCTTCTAAGAACAATTTTTCTCGTAGAGATTTTCGAAGTGAGCGACCTCCTTGGCTGTGATCCCGCAATCTACAAGCGTCCCTTACTTCTACAACGTGCCTTGCTCATCAGCGTCCGAAGTGCCTATCCTGAACTATCGGCTGAACAGGCTGCCTACAATAGAAACGCTGGGGTAGAGCTTTGTATGCCAGGATATTTGCCTGGCTAGTAAATCGGATAAACCACGCTATTAAGGTAAATCATCATTAATTTCATTAATTTTTTTCCAACTAGCCTAGCGTGATCAAATTTGCCAGTTTAGAAGTCACCGGTTATTAGTTTTGACCCGTCCTGATGAATCCAGATTTCAGATAAACCAAATTTTCTCCCGAAATCACCTCTGTGGAGCTAAACATATATTAGAAGCTCAAAGTCAGGAAACTATTTTTTCTGATGTTTCAAACGTAAAGTAATGCTTATTATTTCAAATTTTCTGTTAGGAAATTAGCGGTAAAATTGCAGTGGATATGTGATCAAATAGTGTATTTCAATTAATGTTGCAGGTTAAAAAATATGGGAAACGAAAAGTTTTAGGCGTACTAGACGTCTACGGATTTGAAATTTGGACCACAATGGATTGAACAATTTATAATAAATTTCTGCAATGAAAAGTTGCATGCTGTGATCATAGAAAGCACATTGAAGCAAGAACAAGAGGAGTATACAGGGAAGGCATAGAGTGGTGCCCCGTGGATTTCACTGTAAATACTGTAGTCTGTGATATAATTGAAAAAGTGAGTCTCATTTTACATAATACACTCATGTTCATTTATACCTTTATTCCCAAGTTATGGGGTTTTGTGATTGTGTCTTCCATGATTAGGTCGCATTCTGTTTTTGGAAACAATGAATTCTCTTAATAAATTGTCTACTATCGGGACTGGAGTCATCCAGAAAAAACACGGAAATCGCCTAGCTTGTTTTGACTAGTGTGAGATTTCTTTGTGTTCGGCTTCTGTTGCCTGAGTTGCTCATTGTATTTATCAGGCCCTGATGAAGGAAATATATTTTTCGAAAGCTAGGCGATAGCAGCGATTTTACTGGATGACCCCAGTTCCGATATTTGACATTTTATTCATACCGTAGGTCGATACAAATATCTTAATTCTCATAATCTAGGCTGCAATATGATGAAATATTTTCCAGAATAACCACGGCATTCTTTGTCTTCTTGATGACATAAGCAGTAAGGCGTTCGAAGAAGGAAATATGAATGAAGCAGAAGAAGCGTTGCTGGGCAGAGTGCAGATGCTGTGCGGGCATTCGACACCAAGGAGACACCAATCGGATAATAGCTTACCTCCGTATTGCTTCAGGTGGACCATCAATACTTTCATGAATGTCATTGCTTCTACGAAGTATTAAAATTGCGACATAACACATATTAAAATGTGTGAAGTATAATATACTTATATAATATTATTATATATTATATTATAATATATATACTAATATATATACTAATATATAGCATATTATGCTATAGAATATAAAGAGTCTGCAACACATTTGAACATTTTATGTTTTTAGTATGGTAAATGGGATAGTAACGACAATAATATTGTTATAATTGAATTATATATTATATAATTCATGCATAAAGTTAGGGCTTTCCAACGAATGGTGAACGATTTTTCTACGAACTCCAATGACGAAGATAAAGTTCCGTAGCAACGACTTGGTTGTGAAAAATCATTGAAAAATCAACTGTAATACTTTTCTTGACCAATTTTGTGACCGATGTTCTAACAAAATTTTGTAACGGTTTATTGTTCATGTGCCTTAGTAAAGACATAAAATGTCAATATGAAATGTTATAGGAAAAAATAAGATTTGACTTGCTTGGGCAAATTCAAATGACATGTATTTTTCAATTCATGGTTAAACGCGTGTTAAAATATGACTGGTGGTGTTGTGTTGGTAATCAAAATATCATAATTTAATCAACATACAACAACATACGGATGGCTCACGAGTTGTCCCCCCCTCCCTCCCCTGCTAAAATCGTCCAGACAATGATATTTTTTTTCAATCTTCATGATTTTTCCTGAGGATCTCAAAAATATGACCTTCATCTCAATTTTAGCACAATCCTTGGGTTGCGCTTGTTTGCGCGCTCACTGGACGGGTTGTGCGCAACCAATAAATCGATTGAGGGGCCTAAAATTCATGAAATTCCACGTAGAATCCAAATTTGCAATAAAAATAGGGGTTCCCATTTGATACAACAAATTTGGTGTTCGTTGCGCACGTGCGTAATGCGCACCGTGGTCATATTTGAGATCCTTGAAAAAAAATCATGAAGATTTAGAAAAAAAAATTACCACTATGGACGATTTTAGTAGGGGGGGGGGGGAGTCATAAGCCACCCTGTATAGGTCAGTGCATGTCGTCTAAAAGGTCGTTACAATGTAGGCAGTTACAAGATTTTCTCCACATTCCAGGTTGAAACATTTCGCCGGAACGGTGACTTACGACATACGAGGTTTTTTGGATAAGAATATCGATTATGTTCCCCGTGATCTCTCCCAAGCAATGTACCATAGCAGCCATCCATTATTAAAGTCCCTGTTTCCCGAAGGTAAAATAGTTTCTTCTCTTATTATTTATTATTGAGAAATTATTTACAGAACTATCGAGTAATAATAATAAAAATATATTACCAACATCATAAACTGAAAAACCGTTAGAACAAAACGGTGTTGTGATAACAGTACAGGGTGTCACCCTTACGGGCGCACCATTGGGCAGGAGTCGATTCCACTACTAATTTGCAACAAAAAATGTCTCTTATATGTTTTCGACTTATTTTACATTCAAGATTTTTTTCGTGTTTTCGACCTTACATCACTAAAATGGCTATAACTCCCTTAATTGATGAAGTAAATTCAAATTTTGTTATATCTTTGGAAAGAACGTCAAATTTCCTATCTTTCTGATGGGGTTTTAGAAAATTTCAAATAAAACGAACGGGTTTAAAAGAAACTAAAAGTAATAAATTGGTAAAGTTTCGAAAATTTTCACTTTTTTTAAAGTTTGTTTTTCGAAACGTCGTGAACGGAAATTTCCATGCTGTAAAGCCTAAAGAGTTGCATGTGGAATCCCAGCTTCTAACGTTGATTCATTTTTTTAAAAACACCACTTATTCAGTTAGAAAATGAAGTCTTTAGGGCAGAAAACGATCATTTTAGAGTGTAAATTGGCGTTTTTCACCAGAAATGCTTTCAAACCTAATAAATCATTTGACATGAAATTTTACGTACTATTTGACCCTGAATCGAATGGTAACACTTTCCGATCTCTTCGACAAACAATAATACTTTTCAAGCCTTTTCCTATGGGCGAAGGGCTCAATCTCGTTGTTCGTTTTATCCAAAATTTAAGTGAGGTCTGGGTTATTAATGACTCGCACTCCTTCCACTTTGTTGACTTACCTAAATTTTGCCCTCTGTCTTAAAAATATCGTCCCGATCATTTGCGGAAAGCTTTATCTTTTCAATAGATAACAAATTGGGAGTCGAGGACTAATTTGTTGTACCCTGTTTAACCCAGAAAGGGCTTGAAAAGTACTATTTGTTTGTCGAGGGGATCGGAAAGTATTACCATTCGATTCAGCGTCAAAGAGTACGTAAAATTTCATGTCAAATGATTTATTAAGTTGGAAAATCTCCCGACGTCTTCGAGGCTCGAGGAAGAGGATCAGATGCCTCGGAATGGGGACGGAGCATCCCTACCCGTTGCTCAAAAATATTGAATCCAAATAAAACATTGAAATATTGAGAATTTTTTAGAGCAAAAAAAATCTACACATAATATTATAATACGAGAGGACTTTTAGTCCCAACAAATTGAATTCTATAATGAAATTATAATGATATTCTCTTAAAATCATCTGCACCATCATTTTTGACTTGAGAATGTTTTTTCCAGGAAATCCGAAGAGAGTGGCGTGTAAGAGGCCTCCTACGTTGGGGTCTCAGTTCAAAGTGTCATTAGGCGGTTTAGTGAGAAATATAGTGTCGAAAAATCCGCACTACGTGCGTTGTATAAAACCGAATGAGCTCAAACAACCCAGGATATTCGAAATGGCCCTTGTTCATCATCAAGTTCGTTATTTGGGGTACGCTGAGATTCATCCTTGATTTTCTTGGACTTATCATCATTAAAATTATTCTTCCTGTAGCTGGATATCTTCATTCCATTAGAAAAGACTCTCCGATTTAGAATATTTAATGATTTATTAAAAATCTAGTACTGTTGAGTTTAGTACCACAACATTAGTCTTCCAAAGCAAGTATAATGTTTTTCTGTGCCCACTTTGAAGTGCCAAAGAACCTGTCTGTCTTATAAGGTCTGAAGATCCCGACGATAGTTGTCCTGAATCTCCCTTCAAGGAGTCGGTCAATTGCTTGCTCTTTGGTAACGCAAATGGTAGAAGGAGTTCATAGGAAAAGTTCCAAAAGAGCAGATGGAAAGGCTTGCTAACACAGCTCCTGAAAAATCATGGCTACTTACCTCATATAATGTATTACAGGTTAATCGAAACTGTTAGAGTGAGAAGATGCGGGTTCTGTCACCGGCAATCATATTGCAGCTTCTTGAACCGATACAAGATGCTTTCTCTGCACACTTGGCCAGCTTGGCACGGAATTCCAATCGAAGGAGTCTCTTACCTTCTGAGGGATCTGCCAATACCGAGCGGAGAATTCGCTTTTGGCAGGACCCATTTGTTCATCAGGAGCCCGAGATCCGTGAGTCAACACACAGAATAGTTTATCAACGGAACATGTCTACATATATATCGTCTACTTGTAATAATACTGATATCATGCATTAATTATAAAACGGTCGTAATGTGATCTAAAAAATACCTTGCAAAAGAATCCAAATGAGCAGTATCTCAACAGACGGACGGTCAACAGGATAGAGAATAAGAACAACCTGAGATGGAAAAATATTTTTCTAGACTTTTTTAATCTTTCATACAATCAGCAATATACTGGGACAATCTGCAGTGGCCATGAAGTAGCCATAAAAAACTTCCAAAGCTTCTTTCCTTGCAGAGGATCTTTCTGAACAGACGTTGATTTACACAACTGAAGAATATACCGACTCTATATGTATAACTATTACGGTTGAAGGTATTTGAGCTGGAAGAATTCCGCAGAGAACGTCTGGAAGATTTAGCGACAATGATGCAGAAAACATGGCGCCGCTACCACACGAGGAAAAATTACCTGAAGATGAGGCACAGCCAAATCATTATAGCATCTGCATGGAGAAGTTGGCGGGTAAGAACTCCTGTTTTGAATCTCTTGATCGAAAATCAACAAGTTTATCTATTTTTGTAACTGTCCAACAGCATGAGAATCTGCCACATTTTTAAATGTAGTTAAAATAATATGACTCTTACTCAAAAAAGCATGCGCCTTTATTAGCAGGTATATCGTGTATTATTTGTTTTCAAATTCCAAGCTAGTATTCACGATCTACAACTCAACAAAAATTTCTGCGCAATCCCAATACATCAGCATGTATTCGTTAATGCTTCAATGCCAACCGAACTACCTCTTATTTTACTAGTATGTTTTTTGAAGCTAAATATTATCGACGTATTTGTAGTACTTAGTTTAAAAAAGCATGTTGCATGTCAGGAGTGCCGATTTGGAATACCGTTTGATGGGAGGCGGCATCTTTGGTGCTTGTTCAAAGTGGTAAGTAGAAAAATCCATACTTTATAACTAAGTATAATTAGCTAATCGTTAAATATTAAAACTATTGATGAATTATAGTAAGTAATTAAGTATATGATAATAAGGTAAGATCTTATCGATTAATAAATTCTATAACATCATAAAAAATATTATGTCGCAGAATGTCGATTTGCTATTTATAGTCGTGTTTACGCTTTTTTCGTGCTATTTTGGTGCCCTCGATGAGAGCGATTGGCTAGTCGTATAAGTGGCTTAAAAATTACAATATCTCTTAAATTGAAATTAAAAACACCCTTTTGTAAAATTTTTCATTTGAAATTTTATAATTATTTTCCATCCCAAACGATATTGAGTAACCAATAGTTTCCGGACCCAGCAAAATTAACACCCATATGTTAATTTTGCTGGGGACTATAGAATATATAACCCTATACTACTAGTGTTCCGCAGACTATACAGTGTGTATACAATAAGGCGCGTAGTACCCACACATTCTACAACTAATTTGCTACAAAAAGTGCCTAGCTTTTGTCACATCCAAGATTTTTTTCGTGTTTTAAAATGGCCATAACTGTTCAACGGGTTAAAGAATTGACTTCAAATTTGATTATACCGTAGGAAGGAGAGTAAAATTCTCTGTATTTATTTGAGGGCCTAACCAAATTTTGTAACTCACTTTAAATTGATTCGATTGATGAAGAAAAAAAATTGATGAAACTATATTGATTTTTGATTTGTTGGGTGAAGGGCAGCGGAACAGTAGATCCAATTTTCATTTTAATTTTTTTTAAATATAGGTACCTTTCGAAATCTTACATTCTGAGGCATTTTGTAAGTTACGCCTATGTAGTCACTCGCTAGATTAAAGAGGCCTAATGAACGTTTGAAAAAAAGTTGCAAACTATTATACAAAGGATTATTATTTTTCTGTATAACTTCCGAAGTACGCAGCAAAGAACACAGCTTTGTAATTGTCACTACCTACGAACTAAATTTTTGCTTCAAAATCAAGTTCCTCCATTCGGATATTTGATTACTGGTTGCTGAGGATGCAAAACTGAGTACAACTCAAAGATACGACCGCATTTTCTTCAACTAAAATTTGAATCGCCTTTTTTGAGATTCATTCTCGTGTTTCTGATTTATTATAAGTCCAACCTAAGTTCTCATAAGGAGAGAACGGTTTGTTCTATAGAGCTCTGGGTGGTCTCATTTGATTCTAAAAATTCGATACTATTTTAAATTGATGAAAACACCTGCATATCAAAACTTTTTGAGCAAGGGCACTTTCAAAATTTCAACCTTAAGAAGTGACTGAAATCAACTAAAAGCTTCGGGGCACAACTAGACCCCAAATGGAGTCCATATACTAAACTCTATAAAAACCGGTTGATTTATTTAAAAAATTTTATTCGATTTTTGGATTTTACTTACCTTGAATTGTAAACCAACATATTTTGTGCGATGGTGGGGGGGGGGGTAAATCGAAGAATTTCTTGCTTTATTAAATTTAGTTGTAAATTATTTATTTAAGTACTGTGCTTCTTCATCCTGTATAATTGTACCTATCTTGTTAATAAATTTATTTCGTTCCAGGCGAAAGAAGAATACAGAATTTTAAAACGGCGTAAACTAGTGGATTGGGCTGTGAGAGTTATCCAAAGACAATTTATAAAATGGAAAGTAAGTAACTATCCTTATTACCGTCTGATATTGTACGATATAGACCAATCGAGTAGGTTGTTAGGTCGGTATCGTTCTTGGTATTTGTTAGCATGATATCTTCTAGTATTGTTCACATTCCATCAGTAATTTTAAAAAATTCATTATTAGTTTCAGAAACTTTCAATAGAATTCATAAGACTTGCATCTCACTAGAGCCAAGAGGTCTTCTCAGGAGGATAAATTTTATGAAACTGATGAATAAAATGCAAATTGCGTGTGCCAAAAATGTTTTGTTAACTCCTATATTTTTTCTACTTCAAAATGCATTCATTAATGTACCCGAAAAACATAGATTCAATGTTCAAATATAACATTAAAAATGAAAAATGTCAACAGCGTGGATGCAACCAGATCAGTTTTTCATGGAGCTCTTTAAACTTTGCAAACAGAGAGTTTGTCAAATTTTGAGTTATTGGTTCAAAGAGGGTTCTTGATCTCTAAAAGGTATTTAAAACAATTGGGCATCATCAAAGGAACAAATACAAAAAAAAAACCAAGAAAAGATTCTAAGAACTTACGGAAATTTCCCTTCTCCTGAGAATCACACTGATGTTAATGTTAACTACATTATAATTTTTTCCCCCTAACCCCTATGAATTTGTCTTATTCTTAGGATGTAAGAGAAACAAATCATCATGTAGATGTATGAATGAATAAACAAAACAACAAAATTTATGTTTCAGAAAAAACAGTTTCTTATACTTTTCGCTCAGGAACTAACTCTAACATTCGAATCACCCACTTGTAGGGAGTGGCCGCATTGCTCAACTAGATTTTCGGAAACGAGCTTATTATTGAAAAGGCTGTACCACAAATGGAGGGTAAGAGTTTTTGAGTCGCTAATAACTTTTAGAATAGCCAATGAAGGTAAATTATAATTGGTTTTATTTAACGGTAGCGAAATAAATGCCAAAAATTAAGTATTGCAAATTTGAGAATGCTAGGGAAAATATAAATAATATTTTGTTTACAGTGTCACAAGTATAGAAGTAAATTCGATCAAACTGCTCGAAATAGGATGAGAGAAAAAGTGACTGCCAGCTTGATTTTCAAAGAGAGGAAGAGCTCCTACCCTAGAAGGTGACTATATTTTTGGTCCTTTAAACAATTAATTTATTGGATGTGAACATTCATCGGTCAATACGTAATTTAACCATTACAACATGACAATGATCCTTTGTAGCGTCTCTCACCCGTTTTTGGGAGACTATGTCAGACTACGACAAAACGTCCAGTGGAAAAAAATATGTATTGAAACCAACGACCAGTACGTAGTTTTTGCCGACATCATCAACAAAATCACTCGATCTAGTGGAAAGGTACCTAGTCTTCACCATTACTACTGTAGAACATCGATAGTAAATTAGGGTAAAACTGCAGGTACCAACCTACTAGAACTTCTGAAAATAACAAATTATGATGACTTTTTGTTTGCCTTTCTAGTTTGCTCCGATTCTATTTGTACTATCAACAAGTGCGATGCTCATTTTGGATCAAAGAACGCTGCAGATCAAATATCGAGTACCCGCTACGGAAATATACAGATTATCTTTGTCGCCATTTCTCGATGATGTCGCAGTATTTCACGTCAGAGCTGTAAGTAATACCTGAATTTGTTTAATTATTAGGTACTGCATAAGGAATTTACTTTTTTTTTAAGAAAGCAACGTCAAATGATGTAGGTATGATGTTGATGTATGAACAAAATCGATTTTGATGAAGTTTTTATTGTATTGCACCTAAATAACTAATTCTCTATTGATAGAACTAAGTACTTATGGAATCAGCCTGATTTCAATGTAAGCTTAGGTAAATATCGCACAAACGTCTAAACCACACTGGCAGCATTAGTTCATCTATCCTTCGCTAGGGATAGTAGAGTGTTTTACCCTTAATCAGCTGCTTCACATTATCTCGAGCTTTATCAAAATAGGTACCTGAGCTTATCTCATCTCATTCAAGGAAAAAACGCTTCACTATCCCTTGCGGAGGAATCATGACCTAATTCTGCAGGTGTGGTTCAGACGTTAGTAAATTTCGCAGTTGGAAGGTAGTGTTCTTTTGAAGTAGGTACACTATTCCTAAATCTATCGTAGATTGCCAGTACCTGGTAGGCACTGATACAATTTGTAACCACGAAACCCAAAGAAGGTATTCCTAATGCATCTATCCTTACCCTGAAATACAAATTAGCTGGAAGATGGGGAAAAAAATCAAGAATAATATTCCCGACGGATCAAGGTAGCTCAGACAGGCACTTTTTTTGACAAGAAAAATTCAGGACATTTCTCCCCTAACGTTTTCAGGAGTTTGGAGGTTGTTACCATCCCTAGTATAGGACCACAATATCTTGTCACAAAGTATAATGAAAACATAAAATCCAGATTAAATTTCTTTGAGATTAGCCCTACAAATATTACAACAGTAAATTCTCATACCAAATAACACTGAAATCAGGGTTTTTTTAAAACATTATGAACTCACTATTGAATCTTTTCTACAATCAATAATTAACTTACTCACTTTATACTTGACATAAAAATTTAACGATAAAATCGGAATTAATTCACCAATTTATTCAAAAACATACTTACAAATGTACTAGCTTTTCAGTTCTGGAGCTAGTTGAATTTGATTCACCGTAATAATCATACAACGCCAAACACCACACCAAATAACGCATGTCTGTGCGGCGCAGAGGTCTTCCTCGCCATCAAGACCGAGCGGTCGTGCGGGTCTTGCATATCCTGAGTACTTACACATTCTCCCTTTCCGTACCAAGTACAGTGTGGTAAGAATTGGCTAGAAACATTCATTACTTTGCTCCAAGGCTAGATAGGTATAACGAATTGAAATTGTCAATCAATCCGAAAGAATCATCGATTGAAATCGATCATTTGAAGACCCTACATGAGTGGCACAAATAATCATTGATCATCCCATCAATCATCGATTTCAACAAACAATACATATTTGTATTACCTACGATATTTTTTTAAATTGTCAATTAACAAAAAAACGCACGAAAATATTTAATAAAAATGTGTTTTCACTTAGTAAGGGCTTCGGTTTTACAATTCCATTTTGTGTGAATCTTTCGGACGAAGAAATTCTCTTCATTAGAAACTCATACCATTTTTTGAGCTAAGATTTTTTACAGACAAAGAATAAATTTAAACAATAAAAAAACCTCTCTATTGTGAACGAATGCGCTTTCCACGAGGACTAATGGTTCTTTCTTCAAATAATAGATCCATATTTTTCTTTAAATCCTCATTATTGCAGGGGAGTTACGAAAGTGTACACTTCTACCCTGTAGATTTGTGCTTTAGCTACCTACCTTTCCATGTAAATTCCAACGCTGTTGAACTAACCCCTAATTATACGATTGAACCAACCTTGTATTCTCATCGTCATTATTGTATTTAGTCATTTTGTAGGTAATCCATTAAAGTAGCAGCTTGTAGAACAGTAGATTTGTTGATCCGTAGGGGAGCCCCAGCACAGATTCAGAGAGTGAGTCAGGAATGGTACCAGGATGTCTGTTCCAGAGTGAACTTGGGATGAAAAAGGGTGATTTCGTTTTTCAAACTGGACACGTGATAGAGATCGTAACTAAAATGTTCCTAGTAATACAAAACGCCGTTGGAAAACCTCCACATGTGAACATCAATACTGAGTAAGTACCTATCACTTAAATACCAATTTAATTGAAATATTTACAATTTAAATGTATTTTTATCAAATCAATTTATAGTTAGAAAATTCATTTAATTTCTCCCTTGATATGTCAAGGTATTATTTTCCCCATAAGAGAAAATTAGATGAAGGTTATGACTTGAAGCGAACATGGGATGGTGTAAGCAAAAAGAGAAAACAACAATTTTTTTTATAAACACGTAATTTATTAAATTACAAAACGAAATTTGATGTCATGGTCTGGAATCGAACCCGGGTCTCCCAGACTGATAATTCTTGCAGTCTACTAACAGAACTTGTTTATCGGTCTCTCGTTGCTCTTTTTCGGGCAAGAACAAACGTTACACATTTTAACATGGAACATGTTATTGCCCCAGTGTAAACCTGAAAAACGTTACGCGAAAGGGGGACGCGCGCCTTTTCCGACACTCCGGTTTTCGAGGCACAAAGCGCCGAGTTTTTCTTAATGAATTTTAGATATGTTGCTAGGGATAACATAACTTTTTTATTATACCTACCTACGACTGAAGGTTTTGCACTAAATTTGGCTAAAACATGTTCCATGTTTTTACTATTTACGCCGTAGGCTTAATATAGTAGTAGTTAGCATCTGGGGGTCCAGGGGCGAGACGCGAAGCGCCCAGTTTTTTACAGACCCTAGGCTAAAAGACATGACATACATTGTATAGTGACATACAATGACTATACATTGTATAGTAACCATGTAAAAAATATCTCAACTATTGACAAATTAATATTACCTCAAGCTAATTAACTTGAACGAATTGAATTTGAATCAAAATAACGAAGATTTAAAAAACCGGCAAATAAAAATATCATAATTGCTTCAGTCTTAACTCATCGTTTCATGGTTGTAGTACCAATTCAATTGTGAAATTATAATGTCATGCGGTACACCTATTACCTACTACTTTTTTTTGCTCCTAATTCAACTTGTCTACATTTGTCCCGTAGATTTGAGGCTAATTTTGGTCAACAAACGGTGACAATCACGTTCAAATGCACAGGACTCCCGGAGGTACAGCCGGGACAAATAAGAATATTGAGAAAACAAGGAAAAATGGAGGTGCTCTTATGATCGCAAGGTTCAACCCGTGATGATGGGTTGTTAGGAACTAGGAGTCTTTAAGAGGTCAGTAAAAAACAGAAGGATAACATAATTTTGAATGAAATTGTTACCCAACCTGATGTCGATTCCTTCACAATAATCAAGAATTGGATTTATGTTTCAGTACCAACCTGCGAGTTGTTGCGTAACTGCGTGCTTTTAGTGGGAAAAATGAACACCACACTCGAAAATCGCTCTATGAACATTGGGGTCACAGATTCGCATTATAGGAACAAGAAACATCAAACGTCACAAGAGTTTCTTAGAAAAGGTGAAATGAATCTCATCAGATGGTAAGTTTTCTACTCCAATACAACAATTTGAATCGCCCAACATTTTAATTTCTAATAATAATAAAATAACGCACAAAGAAATGTGTAACTCACCGAGGTTTATACGAATAATTTTGTTTTAAGCGAATATGTCTCAAAAATCAATTCCACATCACTTAGATTTGTTTCAAATTTCCGTTAAAATTTAACAATGTAACTTCAAAAAGTTACCTTGGTAACCCTTACTGGGAAGTTTTCAATTTATACAGGGTGTCCCATTTAAGGATCGGAAAACATCGGGAGTCAATTCCACATAACTAATTAAAGTAAGAAAACGTCTCCTAGCAATTTTGTTTTAATCCCAATTTAAGTTTTTTTTATTTTAATTTCAATATTTTTTCGTGTTTTTTGACTTCATGTCACCAGAAATTACTATACCTAACTACCGTAATTCACCGCCAAAATAAGGGCACCGTTGGAAAGGGCGTCAAATTTCCTTTCTTTCTAATGTCTAAAAAAACTATTTGTGAGTGTCGGATGGGTGAAAAATCAACCCGTAAGTCATTTTAGTCAAAATGGCGAAATTTCTGCTTTTAACGCATTTTAAAGAGATATGAAGCTATTAAAATGGCCTCAAAATTCTTATAATGGAATTTTTCGACATTTTTATTCACTAAAATCCGTTTTGGAACATTCTGAAACGATCCCTGAAGAGTGTAAAAAAAAGATTTCTTTGAAAATTTGCTCATTAATTCAAGCTGCATGAATGGACTTTATTCTTTCTTTTGTTAAGTTTTCACATCCGGATGGTTTTTCACGAGTCTCAATACCAAAAACTGATCTCAAAAAAGATCTTAGCTTTCCAATGGTATGATAAAAAATTGTTTTACAATCGAATTTAGGGAAGAAATTTATGTTTAAACGCAGAGAAACATGCATTTTTAGGACGTCCCACAGTAAGACTTGGGCGTCCTTATGCGATTGATCCGGGGTAAAGTTGGACAACACCCAACAGAAAAAAATGAACACACACTAATCCGTTCTAGACCATTCTGAATCCAAATCCGTGAAAAAAAAAACCATAGGTATGTCTGTGTGTGTGTGTAACAAAATCTTGTGTCGTCTGCACAGGCCTTAGTACTCAACCGATTTTCCTGGTTCTTTTTTTGTTCGACGCGGAAAACTATCTAGTTGTGCACTACGGGGCTGGAATTTTGAATTTTGCTTTTTAAGGTGGGGAAAGGGGGGGGGGTTAATGCTCAAAAAACGTGCGTTTTTGGGCATAATCTTGTGTCGTCTGCCCAGGCCTTAGTTCTCAACCGATTTTTGTGGTTCTTTTTTTGTTCGACGCGGAAAACTATCTAGTTGTGCACTACGGGGCTGGAATTTTGAATTTTGCTTTTTAAGGTGGGGAAAGGGGGGGGGTTAATGCTTAAAAAACTTGCGTTTGCGGGCATAATCTTATAAACTCTGCCCAGGCCTCAATTTCCAACCGATTTGTGTGTTTCTTTTTTTGTTTGACTAAAATAACTTCCCCGTTGTACATGATTTCACCAGAGTACCAAAATTTGCAAGAGGATGGGATGGGTGGGGGGATAATATTCACAAAATATCCAGTTTTTCAATATTTCGGTTCCTTTACTGCTTACTAATTGTACCCAATCTTTGAAATTGAGGAAAAATTCTCATTATACCTCCGGATTTTCATGAATTATTCTAAGTGCCACCATGGAACTAATAGTGGTGCCAGGACACTGTAAACCGCATATTTCGTGGTTTTTTGTGTGTTTCACCTTGAATACGGATGTGAACCTCGACGGACCGCCAACTAAAACTGATAGATGAAAGTTCAATGTTACGACGTATTTCCCCTTTGGTGCCAGACTGGCACCATTGGATGAGGGGGGGGGGGGGAACTCGAATTCGCATGTTGGGTATCGTAGATCATGGATTTTAAAATGCTCTTCAGATTCGAGGCTCCCATGCCGCTAGAAATGTTATGGTGGATAATGATGAGGGGGGGGGTCACTATTTCTTGCCTAAAGTAATAAATAAATTACATCGAGTGAAACAGTTTTATCGCTTATCAACTGGTTAAACTGATTTAATGCTTATCCAATGAGACGTCCCCTGGAATGCATGCATTACTAAACAATACCCGTTTTTTTGTGTTTTTGACCTTATGTCACCAGAAATTACTACACCTTACTACCGTAATTAACCGAAAAAATAAGGGCACCACATAAGGGGGGGGGGGGTGAACTCGAATTCCCATGTTGGGTATCGTAGATCTTGGATTTCAAAATGCTCTTCAAATTCGAGGCTCCCATGCCGCTAGAAATGTTATGGTGGAGAAGGGTTCGGGGGGAGGAGGGAGAGACCACTGTTTCTTGCCTAAAATACTAAATAAATTTTATCATCCAGTGGGACGTCCCCTGGAATGCATGCATTACTCAACAATATGTTTTCAAACGAAATCAACGTTTTGACGGGAGGACTCCGAGGTCTACTCCGCTACCGCTCCTCCCAACCTTCATCGAACCCCGCAGTCCCACCGTCGAAAAAAAAATCACGTTTTCCTGCGTTTAAACACAAATTTCTTCGCTAAATTCGATTGTAAAACATTTTTTGATTGTGCCATTGGAAAGCTGAGATCTTTGCGCTGTTTTTGATATTGAGGCACGTGAAAAACAGAAGTGAAAACTTAACAAAAGAAATAAAAAAACAGAAATGTCGCTAATTTGACTAAAATTACCTTACAAGTTGATCGACCCTGAAGTAATACTGTACAAGTGGTTCCGGGGTGAGTCCTAAGGTGAGGGAGTGGGGTTTTAGTTGGTATGCCCAAATGCCGGTGATGGCGTGAAACTTCCCCTTCGCTCAAAGAGTTTCCCCACTCCCGAAAAAAAAAAATTGTAAAATATATTTTTGAGAAATTTTCTTACTTAAATTAGTTGAAGAATTGTCTCCCGAAGTTTCCCGGTGCACCCTGTATAGGTAGTGTTGTTTCATTATGCCTAGTTTTGACTTAAGTATTTATAGTTGAAATGTGCAAGTCGGTAAAAATGTCTCAATTATTATTTCTCAAATTTATTATTGGGTATCCCTTGTCTCGCAGTTCAAATTAAAAAAACTGCAAATTATTACACAACGATTTATTATTTTCTGTATAGCTCTGTGTGGTTCCATTAGATTTTAAAAACATCTCAATCCGAGAGTTGTGGGTGCCTTTGTGACAAAAATTTGGTTCTTCATTGCTCAGGGAGCTAAACTAGGAATCCCAATTAGGAAAAGAAAAAGTCACCCAAGTTGGTGTGGCACATAGCTTCCTCGAACCCATAATGCGGTTACCTGGATGATCCAAGGTAAGTAGTAATTGTAAGTAGGGTTGAAATAGTTTTCGTTAGGCATAATAAACGTGTTCAGGTGTTTTGTTAGAACTTGAATGGGAGTGTCCAACTTGAAATCATTATAAACGGTGACTAATGGAGGCGTCTGTATTATCCGACGTTGGGGGATGGAATTTTGCTGTTGCTTCAATCTCCTGAATTGTGAGCGTGAACATTGATCTATAGCCTCCTCCTTATACTTACTTATCATTTTTCCGTGATTTGTTACAGAACCTGAATGCAACAAAAAAAAAAAAAAACCTTCTTCACGGACACCCAATGTTTAGCAGCTTTTTTTAATTTAGGGATCGCCAATTATCATCGAAGAAGAAGATAGGAAACTAAATTCGACTAGTTTCACGAAAAGTTCTTAGTTTTTAGAATGGCAAACATTTAATTGGTTCATGAATTTCATGATTCGTAATTTAGGCTCGTCTACAAATTTATGTCGATGAAATGGAACGAAAACTTGAAATTGGAAAATATGAAATTAATTCAATCGATGTTGTTAAATTTTAGAACTTGAATATCCGGCGTAGGGTTAGTAAATTGTTGAAATGCGACTTGTCGTCGTCACGTTGTATAAATTCGTTTTCGCACGTTGTTGAAAGTTTGCTGTTATTGTTATTTGAGCACCTTGTATATTGTGAAACATATCTTTTGTTTGGTGCAACCAAAATTATTTGACTACCTACTTTTGTACATAAGGCATGTTGTAAATAATGAGATGGTAAGTACTTACACGATATTATGCTTCAAGGGGAAACATTTAAAATTGTTATCTTTAGAGTCAACATGGAAACTGCCACTAGATAATAGACATTTCGCGTATTCATGAATATTTGTATGAAATTGTGAGGGTACAGTTGGTCAGAATTTCAAAATGACCTTTTAGAAATATATTTTACTTATTTTATTGAATGTACGAAATGATAGAACGTCATTTTTGTCCGCCTTTCTGCAGTATGGGACCTAAGGAAACTTGAAATATTTATTTATTTTTGGTGTTCGACCAAAAGTGGCTTTGAGGAAAATGCCAGGCAGCTGAACAGTGATTGCATCATGAAAATTATTTGGAAAATTTACTCAAGTAATAGATAATAAGGTAAGTTTTGAAATAATTAAAGAAACGAATCGTGAAGAAGATCAAGTACCTCCTTACCTAGCAATTTATTAATTTAGATTCAATCAAAAAAGGTACCAAAGAAAAACTAGACGACCCTTCCAAACGACACCTCTGAGTAAAGAATTAAAATCAATGTAGTGATGTTTATCGTATTTGCAAATCGCCTCCTGTTCTTCCATGAACCAAAACGAATCATTTTGATGATTAAATTGTTTAAATTTCATAATGAAAGTTCGCAGTTATTCTTTGAAGTAGTATCCCTTGTTCAAAAAAATGGTTACAGACCTATCTTTTCATGGAAACTTTACTCTCGTTCCCCCAATAACTGTAGGCCATGTTGAGAATGTATGCAGCAGGAAGTGGGGGAGCTGGATGGGACGCTCATTGTTGTTGTCCAAGGAGCAGACTTTGCGGGCTGAGATAAGAAAGTATGACGGAAATGATTTACGGCAAGCGGTGTCGGAGCTGAATGGAGTGGCACCCAATAACATCAGGGTGATGACTGCGACGTTGTCCTGGCGGGGGAAAAGTGCCACGGAGTCGCGCATCTCGGTAGGTGTACTCCGTGGTATCACCACCCGTGTCCTGCTCGGCTCATATTTGAACTGGTGGTATTTTAATAGAGGCACTTTCCTTCATCCCTTTATCCCACCCCACCTTCCTCATCTAGTGACCTGAGAGGATCTCGAACGAGGACCTATGCTAAACAGCTGAACAGCTTTTTATCTTTTTCAAAATAAGGAAAAGGAAATGGACACAACCGACGAATACCCGATGGTACAATCGAGAAATATCTTTCCTAGGGAGGGAGAGAGAGACCAAGAGAAACAAGGCAGAGATCTGTAAATACAGAATAACACAGTGCTCGCAGAAGGATTGCAGCCAAAAGACTGGAATAGAAAGAGCCTAAAAGCTGTCCCCTGCTCCATTAGGAGTCGCGGAATGCCTACTGGTAGGCAAACAAAATCCCACCCCCTGAGCGGCTGACGTTTAGAGCGCTTTCTATACTACTAATTTCGGGCGAAATTGCAACCCGTTTTGTACCCGGAACGCAACCTAGTGGAGAACGGGTATTACTAAACGAAATCACACGGAGAAATCCTGTTGGATAAAATTACCAACTGGTTCAACTAAGAAGAAACAGATGGCAGTAGAGCGGCGAAAAAGTGCCTACCGGTAGGCACCCCCCACTGTCAGGAAGACCACCCTGTTTGGGATCCACGTTGGTGATGAAATCGCCGTTTTGGGACCCGCGTGGAAAGTGTTAAACCATGATCTCCCTCGCAAATATTACTCTCAATACACCATTATTCGTAGGTCATGAAGAAAATGCACTCATGTATTACAGGAAGTGGGAGAGCTGGTTGGATACGCTCATTTAGGCAACAATCAGACCAGGGAGCTCCCACAACTAAAAAGGTATTTGCCTACCTAATTTTTCAAAACAATTTTGTAATAAATATCTTGGGTACAACTCTTTTTTTTTTTAAATCCCAAGCAGAAATATTGGTTTTGTCGTTGATAACGTAATATGAGCAATTGGACCAGCCTTTCATTACTTATCAACTATTTTGTTTTTTAGTAATTTCTATTCACACCTAGAGCTACCTGTACACTTTGTTCATGGGTAAATCACTTGTTTATATAACATACTTACTACCTAACTTTCAACTAATACGTCTTGTTGAATATAATTTTTAATGGTTGAATTTGCGTGGTAACAGCATGTGACTACAGCAGTTTTTCCTGACAGGGAACCGTTTCATGTACTTAAAACAGTTTGAAAAGGATGAAAAAAGTTTTGGTAGTATTACTCACGATTTCATTTAGTAGTATGACGAGGTCGTAACGTTTGGAAGGTTACAAAAAATAGCTGGCCAACAAGTAGCGTCACAACACAATGTATAAAGTACAAGAAATTCCTTGTAGGTCAGTTATGACCATGTAATTATGTACGTTAGAAACACAAATTATTGTAATTATGTGAGTCAAACTTGTAAATAATTTGATAGACCACTAATAAAGATTATTTTTTGGAATACCTAATCAGTTAGTCTCATTATCATTAGACCTACCCTATCGAAATATAATAACTATTAACTAGTCATTTTATTGAAGAATTTATTGATTATTTCTTTTATTTGAATACATTTAAATCACTAATTTATAATTAGTAAGTTATTCAGTTGTTTCTTTATTAGCTCTCGAAGTAGCAAACACAAACTGACTAATTCTTCCCACCTCTTCTGTTTCCTCTACAATTAACCGAACTGGGAAGTATCCGGCAAGTGCTCACTGCAGATCTGGCACACTGGCGCTTCGTTAACAGCTACATTTACCTAGTTTATTCAATATTAATTACTGAAGATGCTAGTGCAGCAAGCATACTGGTAACTGATCTATACAGAAATCGACTCATAAAAAAAAGGAAATAAGAACATGAAAACTCATTTCCTCGTTCCCATTATAACCCCTACTGTTATGTCGGCGTGTCGTCGAGTGAAGGTAATGGCCTTCTCGATGGCCTGATGGTTTTTATTGGTCCCTACTCAACAAGGGTGAAGGATGGAGTAGCACTGTCTGCCCGGCGCGTTTCCGCCTACCGTTTGCAGGAGTGCATCGAGAGTTGGCTCAGCCGCGATCCTTGGCGCGATATTCGCCAACTGGAGGGAGGCGGTACATTTACCTAGTGCCTAGTTGGGGAAGACAACTTCTAGGTGAAATGAGAGCGGAGGCTGGCGTGATGAGCTTACCGATACCTCCGAGGAAGTTGGGCTTCCAAGAGGTGACGAAGGAGAGCAAGAAATAATCAAGTCGAATTGTTGTAGACGAATGCATGAAGGTGAAGCCCTGAGTCCTCCTTTTATAGTACTTTAACAAGGTAAAGGGAGAGAGGAGGAGGGTGACGGCAGATGACGTGTTTTACGTGTGTTTTTTTTTCTGCCTACCTGGCACGATGAGTCACTCAGGGGTCCTTTATTGGAGAACTAACATATCCGAGTAAATGGAAAATTACACCTACAAAGCGCTAGTGTTTCAGGTCTGTTGTCGGTGCTGTAGATTCAATGGAAAGTACAAATGGTGTAAACATTGACACAAAATAGAAACTTAAAATGCAAGTACCTGGAATTATTGTAATTACTTTTCAAGGCACTGCAACATTAAGTAAGAATGTACTAATGGCCCTCCACAATGAACCACTCCAATATTTCGTCTATTACTTTTTAATATGGGTCTATGTATGTGCTGGCGGCATCGCCAAATTAGACGCCACTGAAATATAATGAGATTTCTGAATCGGCTTCTCGATGGATCTAATGAACGAGAAGGGTATTGAATCAGCTATCGATACAGGACGGGTGTATCAATGTATCAAGAGGGGGACAGTCAGTTCGAGAGAACCCCGCGAAGGGAGGTCAGCCTAGTAATCTTTCACAAGTTAAATCCAATCGTAGTGCTATTGTAGAGCAATGAAAGTGGTGTAATAATGTCGAGTTATGGTTAGTGAATACGCCCTCTACGTCATTATGTAATGTGCAAGTTTAGATGGCGAATTGATGATCATGCGTATAAAAAGAAGTTTATTTATATTTACAAAAATTACAAAATGCCATTAGTTTCTTCAGGAGCAACACCGTTTGGCTGGATTACAATCTCCTGAGAAGTTGATCCTGCTGGTTCTGGTTGATTCTCTTTGGCAGCCTCTTTGAGACGCTGATTTTCTTTAGTCAGAATCATCACTTTTTCGTTATATTTGTCTCGCAGCTTTCCAAACAACTCCATTTGATTTAGATATTCTTTTTTCAATTTATCATTCAACCTGAAAATGATCAGGTGATTGGTTAAGATTGAATAATTTTCCGAACTCAGAATTTTCAAACCGGTAATTCTTTGCATTAAGATTTATTCTGCCCTCCTTAGTAAGAACGTCCTATGTCCATTTTTGCACTTTTTGAGATGAGGACACCGTGTTGTAGCTCTCGATCAGGCGCACCTTTTGAGCTAAGCTAGAACCCCCTATGTCAATAGAAAAGGCTTCAATAATCGATTTGTCCTATGTCCATTTATCGAGTTTCACATACCCATCCTAGGCTAAAACGTCCTAATCAAGTCCTACTAGGCTTAAACGTCCTATGGAGAGGAAAATCAGGGACATAAGACGTTCTAGCTAAGTACACGGCATTAGAAAAGTTGTTCGTACTAGGCTAAAATGTCCGTTGTGAGAATATCACGGACATAGGACGTTCTAGCCTGTTCAGGACCAATGAAATGTATACAACAACAACAATACTTATCAGATAAGAATACAAAAGAGCGGCAAGTCATCTTCTCACTAAGGTAAACCTCTGTAGTAAACTAAGTAAACCTCTGTAGTAAGTAAACCTCCTCTGTCTAGTGCAAAACGTTATCTAGCGAGTTTTTGTGATTTATTTATCCACGGAATGGATCCTAGTCAGAATGTCAAATGGGTGTGGCACATAGCTTCCTCGTATCCATAACCCGATTGTATAGATGATCCGATGCATAGTAGTTAATCTCAAAACACCAATCTCTAAGTACCTTTCACTACTCTCATAGGGGACCATCGGCACGCTAATCTGGACAATCCTAGAAAATTTCATCAAATTCGGACGAAAAATGTAAGTGCGTAGTGATTGGATCAAAAAATTGTTTAGCTTGAGTGGAAGTCCAGAGCATTGCTCACTGATCTATAAAGGGGTTGGTTGAATGGGATTTGAGATTCTCACGTCACACTCGAGAGCGACAAATGTACGGCTGTTACAAGGATTTTACGTTTGCGCATTCGCAGAGGCTACTGTAAATTTTAAGGTCTTGATTTTCATTGGGGACCATCTACAACCTAATCCGCGTAATCCCTGGAAATGTCATCGAAATCGGGTAGAAAATGTGGAAGTTATGGCTGTTACAAGCAATTCACGTTCGCGCATGCGCATCGGCTACTATCAGTCCGGGGTGATGATTTTCATAGGGGACCATCTAAACACTAATCTGTAACATCCCTGAAAGTTTCATCGAAATCGGATGGAAAATGTGGAAGTTATGGCCGTTACAAGGAATTCACGTTTGTGCATGCGCAGTCGCTTCTATCAGTCCGGGGATGATGATTTTCGTAGGGGACCATCTACAACCTAATCCCCATATTCCCTGAAAATGTCATCGAAATCAGGTGAAAAATGTGGAAATTATGGCTGTTACAAGGAAATTCACATTTGCGCATGCGCAGCGACTACTATCAGTACGAAGGTGATGATTTTCATAGGGGACCATTTAATCACTAATCTGTAACATCCCTAAAAATTTCATTGAAATCGGATGGAAAATGTAGAAGTTATGGCCATTACAAGGAATTCACGTTTGCGCATGCGCAGTCGCTTCTATCAGTCCGAGGATGATGATTTTCATAGGGGACCGTCTACACACCAACCCGCACAATCCCTGAAAATTACATAGAAATCGGACAATAACTTCGTATAGTTATGCGCGTTACAAGGAATTCATGAAAGACACACAGACACACAGACAGACAGACACGGAACCAAAATTGTTCAGAAAGGTCTAAAACGCAAAACGCGAGTGAAAATTTTGATTTTGGAGAACTTTTTTTTTCGTCCTTGAAAAGTGAAAACAAAGCTTCCGCTACTTCGGTAGACTCGGAAGCAAAAATGTACCTGATACAAGCGACAAAATTATTTAATCTTCAGGTTAACTTCATCTCATATTCATCTATCCAGTTATAATAATTATAACCTAACCTGCTGCAGCTCTAGATCTATTAATTATTAATAGATCTAGAGCTGCAGCAGGTTACTAGTACGTACATATTTTTAATGGATAACCTCAAAATCCTTCCTACGTTAAGTAACTCGCATATCACCTTCACGTGATATCCTTGATATGGTAGATTCCTCTACCTCTCCTTGGTAGATCCTTCAAAGAAATTGATTGTCGCCAAAAACCTTGAGTTTGAACTAAATTTTTGAAATAATACTCGAAAATCAATGGACATAAGACATTTTAAGCTAGCGTCACACTGTTACAAGCTGTCCTATGTCCAAGGGTACTAGGCTAAAACGTCCTATGTCCAAATGTTTTCCATAAATGACCTAATACAGGCCAGGCAACGAGTTTTCAAGATTTGTTTATACACTGGTAAAACAGGGGAATAGATTTGAGAGGTGATGGTCAAAAAACGATATCTCAAGCTTCAATGGTTTGGGTGGCGCAGAAGCCGAAACTAAAACGCGATTTTCTCGAAACTTGAAAAATGGACATAGGACGTTTTAGCTAAGGAGGGCAGTATTATCCTCAGGGGACTTTAGGACAAACATTCACCACTTCTGGGTACACATTCACCTTGATATTATTGAAACGCCAACAAAAAAAAAACGAGAAAATAAGAGTCTCAGCCTTGAGAGGCCTTTGACTCAGCTGGCAACCCTGGACGCATCTCCAATATTGGTAATATAGAAGAGAAATATAGAAGAGGTATGTTTGAGAACACCAAACTGTCCCTATTTCAATAAAAATTTAATGTCCCATTGAGACAAATCTAATGCGAAAGACAACTTACGTCATAGCTTCTGACAGTCTACTGACAGCCACATTATGTCTCTCCCTTTCTTCTCTGATACTTTTTTCCATAGCACCCATGTCAACGTGCAAATGTTCAACTTCCATGTTTCTTATGTTCAGCAAATCTTTGGTGATATTTATCACATCACGCAAAGACCTAGCCTGAAAAACAAAATAGCATTACATATCAAATTTTTTCTGGGGGTTTTTTAGAAAATGTTTTTTTTTAGAAAAAATATATAATGAAGCTAAAACTGAACTACTCGACATTTGAGTCTTAAAGGGTTGAAACATACCCAGACATGGAAGTACACAATTCCTATCCAATGGAAACACCAGCAAGAAAAAATCACCTATTCACTAGAGTTGTTCAGCTTATTAGGAGAGCTTTTACCTACCTAGGTATTAAACAAATTTTCGAAAAGTTTAAAAACAGAGTTTCACACAGTTTTCTCCCGTAAAACTGTGCTCTAGTGAAGCGTAAAAGGTAAACAAAAAAGTAATTTGCAAGTACGTTGACAAATGAGAAGTAGGCAGCGCGCTATATCGCCAGACCTTATTTTCAGCGAATAACCATCGATCCGTTAAACTTGAAACACTAATTTCGGCGAAGTAGTGCACAACTAGATAGATTTCAGGGGCAAAAAAACACTCAAATTGGTGATAAATTGACGCCTGGGCAAAATACACCAGATTATGACAGAAAACGCACGTTTTTTTTAGCACCCTATAGGGGTTATAACCTTTCAAATCCTTGAAGATAAGTACGTTCTCAATCTGTACTCTTGAATCGGGATGAAGACAATTTTAAAATTAAATTTATTAGACATACTTGACTGGTCAGAGCAGTATTTTGCCTCTCCAAGTTGGCGCTCAAGTTCGTCTTCTCCCTCAGAAGCTCGATGAGCTTAACCATGAACTCTTGAAGCTCGACGTTTTTCTTCATCAAAGTCGTCTTCGTCAAATCTTTCTCGTCTTCATCTTGGTTAATCATGTCCATGATTTGCGTAGTGAGTTCCGTTACGTCAACGTTGCTTATTCGCTCAACATCTGGCTCCACCTTGATAACCCACCGATAATAAGCATATAATATTAATTATTGCCATTCAATCAACCAACGAGCGGTTTTTTGAAATGCAATACCAATTATTGGTATTATTTGTACATAACAATAGGATAAAATGTTTCGCTTTATTTTCTAGATATCCTCAAAAAATAGGCTATTGGGGAATTATGAAGTATAAGTCTATAATTAAAAGAAATGCAATTTTAGCAGCTAATTATGTAGTGTAATGCACCTAAGAACATAGAACAGGAACACAACCAAGGACTATTTTGAAACTGGAGGCTCTAAGATTTACAGTACAATGGGGTATTTCGGTGGGTCGGAAATTCAGGTTTTTGACCTCAAATTTGGATTCAGCACCCTTGAAAACCTATATACTACAACTTTAAGCCCAATGATAGTACTATAACATGTGGTAGAAAAATTAATTAAAGAGATCACACGTTTGAAAAAGGCGGGCCGCTATAAATGCACACACACTAGGCAAGGACTACGCCGCGCGCGTGTGTGAGTAGAATTTTGTAGTATCCAGGAGGTCCTCCAAGGGTTTCTGTGCATGGATACTTTTTTCAAAGACAGTTGGCTAGCTACGTCACACCGTTCAAATCTTCAACTTTCCTTAGCTTCTCTGATTTTTTAAAAACATTTTCTCGACGAACAGACCCGACTACCGTTATTCCTAAGCCTTACTCTTTTGAAAAAATAAAAGAAATTGACTGAAATACCCCATTGGAATTTTAAGTCAGGGTGTCCAGCGATTTTTCGAGAAAAAAAATTCCCAGAGTTTTCCAGGTATTCCGGGGTCATTTTTCGACTTTTTCCAGGGTTCTAAATAATTTGAAATATAAATAAATTCGATCATAATTTCTCAAAATTCAGGTTTTGTGGACATTTTGTAATGAAAAAGCATTAGAAATACAGTAGCTTATCTCATAACATCAATCTGTAAGTATCTATCAGTCCTGGGCGATGGTTTTCATCTACACTCCAATCCGCACAATCCCCCAAAATTTCATCGAAATTGGATGGAAACTGTAGAAGTGGCTATCGGTCAGAGGGTGATTCTTTCCATAGGGGACCATCTGCAACCCAATTCACATCTGCAACTGATTAGGAATGGGGTCAACTGGAATTCAACTCCTTTGCTGAGCTTTCGGCAAATCTTCTTCAGGGCTCAAAGGACTTTTACGAATCATCACGTTGAGATGGTGGCGTCTCCACCATCTCATTTCGTGTTGACGAAAGCTCAGCAAAGAAGGAGTTGAATTCCTAATCAGTTGACGTCGTGTGTTTTGTTGGGTCGACCTACATAGTTTGTTATCGTAAGTGAACTCCATGTATTTAGTAACTAGCTGAGCCTTGAATAAATTGTAACATGTACTGGGTGAGTACCTACTGGTGCATAGGTGCGTTTATGTGTGAAATATGTAGATCCTTTGTATGAAATATAAGATTAGAAATATAAGATTACCGTGGATGTAGTACTTGTGACAGAGGGAGAAACAGCCTCTTTCTCAGCTGACTTTGCAGCAGCATCGATTTTTGCTGAGTCAGTCACCTGTTGACTCTGGGGTGCTGGCGATGCGGTGTCTTGTGACTTTGGGTCGACATGAGTCGTCTCAACCTGCAACTCTGCAGGTGCACTGACATCCTCTTGAATTTTTTCATCCGAAGCGTTAGCTGTAAAAATAACAGTGAGAATGTAATGGATACCTAGATAGGTAAAATGATTAAATTATTATTATGAAATTATAAAATGTGGAAAAATAGCTTGAGATGGATAAGTCAGGCACAGGTAATTAAGCATGGCAGCTACCAGGTTTCTTACCACAACAGGCAAAAATTTGATTTTACTTGATGAAGTGAAGTTGAAGGGAACTCTTACTAAACTCCTTCCATCATGAAATACAAAATTCGAACGTAAACAAGCGATGGTTTAAAAGAACCGTTTTTAAAAACAAGCTTCTCTTATTTGTCAGCTCTATGTCATAATAATATAGCATTGTCATCCGATGACATCCTATAGGCCTATCTCACTCCTGCCAGCTCTATCCAAGCTGTTCGAAAAACTCTTCCAAAAGAGACTGCTCTGTATCATAGAAGAACGCAACCTAATTCCTAACCATCAATTTGGGTTTAGGAAGCACCATTCTACTATAGACCAAGTCCATAGAATTACAAGTATTATTGAGAGAGCGCTAGAAGAGAAGAAGGTCTGCTCTGACATCTTCCTTGATGTGAGTCAGGCATTTGATAAAGTTTGGCATGAAGGACTGATTCACAAGCTTCGTAAAATGCTGCCAGAATCCTACGCAACACTCTTGCTGTCCTACATATCCAGCAGATGATTTTTGTATAAGACAGGATGGTGCTTTTTCAGAGCCAAAAATAATACAAGCTGGGGTGCCGCAAGGCAGCGTACTGGGCCCACTACTGTACCTGTTTTACACTTCTGACTTACCAAAAACAGAAGGTAATACCCTCGCTACGTTTGCAGATGATACTGCAATTATAGCGACTGGGGAAACAAACAGTGAATCAGTTACCAAGCTAAATTTCTGTATCTCTCGCATTCATGATTGGACAGTGAGATGGAGAGTTAGAATGAATGAGACTAAGTCAGTGCATGTTGATTTCACGAATAAGAGGATCAACTACGTACCAGCCTCTCTCAATAACAAGGTGATACCGTATGCCAATGAAGCATAGATCTTGGAATGACGCTGGATGCCAAACTGTGGTGGTGGAAGTCCCACGTTAAGAAGAAAAAAGCTGAGCTTTTGATTAAATTCAGAAAAATATACTGGCCGACGGTCAAAATTGTCTGTCCACAATAAGCTTATACTGTACAAGCAAGTCCTAAAGCCCGTCTGGACTTACGGTGCACAACTGTGGGGGTGCACAGCCCAGATCAATCGAGACATAATTCAGCGCTTCCAGAACAATGTACTGCGATGCTGCGTTGATGCATACAGATACTTTAGAATTGACAGACTTCACTACGAGCTGAAGATTGAATCTGTCAATGAGGTCATTCGCAGCCAAGCCATGAATCACCTTATGAGGCTCCAAGATCATGTAAATGAGGATGTCATCCAGCTACTCAACACAGATGATCTGCTTAGAAGACTTAAGAGAACCAAGCCACACGATCTAATCCACTTAGTGTGACCATCATGAAGTGCAAATTTCAGGACAATAAGAACTAAGTGAAGTATCTTAGTTTTATTAACGTACACCAACTATGCATCAGAAGAATGTTGCTTATAAATTGTAACTTGGCGCAATAAAACAAGTCAAAAAAAAAAAATCCGATGCAAAATTTCAGCTCCATTGGAAACCGGGAAGTGGATCAAATTTAACTTGCAGATTTGATGACAGACCGACGGACAAAAAACAAGACAGGTGAAACTAAATAAAAGCTTGTAAATAGGAACTTACTGCTGGGTTCAGATGATTGATCAACTGCTTGCGGTTCCTGGCTAGGTGTAGGAGGAGGGATCAGAGAACTCTGATCCATATTGGAGATTTGGCTGCCTGCAAACAAGAAATACTACAATATCAAGTATCACAATCAAGTAGCAATATATCGATACCTTAAAGAACAAAGGGGCTATGTCCATCAATCTTCCACATTTTAAATTTTTTTCAACTTCAGAAAAACTCAAATTTGACAAAACTATTATTGAGCTTCTTAACGATTATAGCTCGAAAATTTCTTGAAGGTAATAACGATTTTGGTCTAATAAGCCATTATTTTAGGAATTGTGCACTGGTGATAACTTCTTCAGCGTTTTTCTCAAAACTCCGTTTTTGGACATAGCCCCTTTGTGCTTTGAGGTATCGATATGATTGGTACAGTAGGTACCTACCAAACTACAGTAATGATAGAAATAGATTATGTAACAATAAAGGAGGAATTCGAATTTAGGTCTTGGGGAAATGTAAAATCAAATTTGGAAATAGCTGTAGTTAGTCGACTTCCATAAATAGTGTCAAAATCGTTTATTGTAAATGGACAGGTAGACAACACATGTAACTTGATTGGACGCAGGTATTAATAAATTTGTACCGACACCAGTCAGCTAATTAGGTAGGCAAACCTCGTGTTCCAATAAATTATTTTGCATCGACTTGAACGGACAAATGAAAAAGCGTTTTGTAAAGTAACTTACGATACATAAGTTACTCATGAATAATAAGGTGAATGATACGACGACTTACCCAGTTTGATATCTAAGTAGAGCTGCTTATTGTTGGAAAGGGCGATAGGCTTCTAATTTTTGGCACCACTCTGATAAATCAGTTGATGACGAAGTGAAACCGGAGATGCCAGCTGTACTGAGGATGGACGCGATGAGACCTTAGCGCGAATTGTGCTGCGAACGGTACACAACGTAGAACGCCAGGAACACCCAAATTTTTGAAATCGTTGATTTGGGTGTGGGAGAGCGATGCAACGCAGTATAATCTGCCATACTATTTTGAATCTAAATTTGAACAAACTAGTCTTGGAGTTATCAATAGATCGAGTTGGACGCTTGATCTAATAATAGGTTGAGGAAGTCTCCCACTACGAGAGAAGGAAGGGATGATGTTATGTAGGACGCAAAACAAATCTTCAAACGTCATCAAATACTGCAAGTCACTAATAGAAATGCAGCCTTTTGAATGTAATATAGATAGATAGATATAGATAATTCTTTATTGCCTATCGGATAAGCATCCATAGCAAATCAAAAAAACTGTTGTCAGAAATTAAAGAGTGTCAAGACTGTTTACTTACAAAAATATAAAATAAAAAAGAAAATAAATCCTCTTATCAGGAATTTACAATGAATAGTCGTGTATCGCTCGCTTCCTTTACAAAATAAAACAGTCTGTTGGCTACTTTGCGATCTCTCGTGGTTAACAACCGCTTATATTGTTCTTCGAACGAGAGAGCAGTGCAAGCACTGGCAGAAGGAACTTCAGGCGGGGGTTCTATAGCATAGGGCACTGAATAACGAAGTGCAGTGCTGTGTCGCACACATCCCAGCTGCAGATGGGGCATGAAAACATGCAAAAACCAACTCTGGCGCCAGCCACCAGGAACCTTGGGACATGCTTACCCAAAACCCTAAGTTGAGCAAGTGAGCGGATGACGTTTACAGGCCAATCCCGAGAGAGATACTCCTGGGGCTGTAGTGAGGTTTTCTGGAAGGCGATTGGACCATAGTGTGGGCAAGCTCTTGAAGTTATGGCCTGCTGCAGGTCGATATTACTTATTGTATTTATTAAATATGTAAGGCAAAGGAGTCAAAAGGCCTTGCATTGCGTGAGTATCTGGCCCTCAATGCATCAGCAGGAAGGCTCATACCAAAAAACTCCAAAGCGTCCTCGAGCTATCTGAACCAGTTATACCCGGGATATAATATACTTAATATATATTATCAAAATATATCTTGCCCTGACCCATTTTAAGTCCAATACACATGGACTCAGTACGTACGCTATTCGCTCAAATTTTGAATTCAGCACCATTTTGCTACGTACCTATCAAGGATGGTAGTCCAAATGTAATTGTTAGTTATATGATAATAACCTTCAGTAAAGAAGTGTCAGGTCAGAACGGCTGGTAATCCTAAACCATCAGAATTCGTTTAACTCTGTAAGTAAATACTGTACCTACTGTCAGTAAATACTGTTCTTTAACTTCACTGATGTTGCCTAACAAGCTCTTGTACTGTGAGAGTAATAGTTTCTATTGGCTATACAAATTATGAATGGTTTTCATAGCCTATTTTGAACGGATAATGTGAGGCAACGAATCCCAATAAATACTTGGGCCTCAAATTAATACAGTGAAACGAACTATCAAGAACACTTTTTCTGACTAAAAACTTGAGAATGCAAGGTACAAGTCAGGATAACAAAAACGTGGTCGTCTTTTAAGTTATGAAGTGAACAGTTTCGCTTATAGCGATCTACACGGAATAGATGAAACGAAAGACCCATTAAACTAGTTTGGAATTAATATTGAAAAAGTCCGTGTTGGTCTTAGTTTTCGACTCTTATATACATATTTTTCAGATGTACATATGTAGAGACATATTTTTCAGATGTACATATGTAGAGATAGAGCATAGTTAAGTATGTCTAGACCAGCATCTAATTTGCCCCTAAACTTCCAAAAACGAATAATATACGTCGGAATTCAACGAATTCCAAGATAGATGATGCACCTTGAATTTATCGTTTTCACGTTCAATAGCCTGGGAATGTACGATAGAGCATTTGGTGAAGCTGACTCACAAGAGATGGGCCCATGGGAAAAACTTTCAGCTGGTAAGCTAAGAGCTACCTCATAGTTCTTTTGTCGTCTTCTGATGTCTGTTCGTCAAGATATGTCCGGGGTACTTAAGAGGCTCGCCTCTTTTCTGTCCCTTAATGGGCCAATTAAAGGATCTAAGCAGTCACGGTGCTCCCTGAAAATGACTGCCATTCGTAGATATTACACTTGGCGCAGTCTTGGTCCAATCTTTTAAAGCCTGAATCTTGGTTCCTTTCCAGTAGACAGGGAGAGAGAGACGAGACAATATCACATCCATCCCCTGCTTATCCTGTTTACTGCCTCATCTTATCTAGATAGTACCATTGCTTGTTTGTTCTAGGACCCCTACTACATCTATTCCTATGTACAATAAATATATTTCAATCCATTTCGTATAAACTACACCCAGGCTCGCATTCCATTATCTTCCTGAACCAGATGGCTCCTTCAGATTTTTTTCTCAATTAAAGAATAAATGGATGAATAATAATGATTTCGACTTGTTCGCAGATGATTTATTAATTAACACCTCATATTCCGGTGTTAAATCTTCTCAAACGACCAATATTTTTTCTTTAACAAGAGAAAATTGTGGATAACAACTAATTAATCACGATCCCATGCAACAAAGATGAAATCAGTTAATTTCAGGATGGTAACACGATTCTGGTTGCTGAGAAGGAACTAGATCGCTTTCGCTCTACAATGAATCAATATCAAAATTATATACAGAAAAATTATAATTGCGTCAATTCTTGATAGCTATATTGTAAGTGTCCTATAATATTGGTAGTCACTTGTCTACATATGAGGCTGCGCTGGTCCGAGTTGTGAAGGATCTTCAAAATGTGAGGGGGGTCTGAACTGTTCGGCTTGGATTCGTGTGAAGAGTATGCCAATGCCTTCGATAAGAGCGAGAAGGACTCCTCCAATGACGGCACTACCTGCCATGGCGGGAAGGCCGTTTCTGGCAGCGAGGATTCCTCCAGTGGCAGCAGCACTGATTATAGAGTTCCAGGGGTCCTCTTTCTGACGAAAGTGGACCAGGGTGCAGTCTATCGTTGAGAACATGCCTCCCCACACTGCAAAGCTCCCAGCGATCATGGGGGATCTCTGCTTCACAGCCGCAACACTGCCCTACAAATTGAAACTATTTTTAGTAATACATTCTCTTCTTTACTACAAGTAAAGGAAATTGTATCGTCAGATTACTTTTCCTTACGATTTTGCGAGAAGAGGGAAATGGCAAAGAATCGAGGACTCATAATTCGAGATTGGGATTTAAAAGCGTAGGACATAAGAAAACAATGTGCCTTTCCTACGTAGACTGTCTCACAGTTTCAGAGAGGCCACTTGTTGGCAGAGTGGCAAAGTTACCTGATACTCCCCTTCAACAAGTATTGCTTCCTACAACTGAGTAGTCCCTATTTAACCATGATCATGAAGTCGTCCATGTTACCAACCGTAATACAGGCACTCACCTCATACTGATCGTTATACGCTCCAAATTATTTGTACTCGTATCCTCAACACATCACTTGTACAATGACCTCTTGTGTAGCTCCTTCCACACTATAGGACCTCAATTTAGCTCATCTTCCATCCTCTCTGATACAGCTCATCACTAGGGTCATTTGCTCCCCATCCAAAGCCTAGCACCCTAAACTTTCATCCTCTGATGCTTTGTTGATCAATCACTCCGGGGCCCTCGGTAAATCCTCCCATAACGCGAAACCACCTTTCTTACTCACCTGGACGACACCAGTGGGTAGAATAAAGTGAAACGTAAAGCAAACAACCATTTCCGGTTGAATTTTCAGCTAAGTTCCATCCCTAGCGTTACGGATGTCATCAGTCTTCCAAATTGGTTCTGATGATTTCGTTCATGGCTACTAATGTTCCTTATTCCTTACGTGGAAAGGGGTTCACCAGCATCACAACTCGGAAAATTATTGGGACATGTGATCCAACCCACAAGCGGTCACCAATCAAAATCATAACCTGAACTGAATGACCCCAACTGCAGTGATCTCACAAGAACTAATACATTCAACCAATGGGGAATTTGCTTCAATTTTAGATTCTGAAATTTACAGTCAAATCCTATAGTAGGGCGGAGTCAAGTGAAGCGGAGTAAAAAAAACACCATGCAGATCGAGGAAAACTGATGACGTCACTCCACAGGGTTCCTCAAAACTGTGCTCTGGCGAAGCATAAAAGGAGTTTCGGCTAATAGTGTCAGAGAATGTGAACAGGTGGAGTTGCAGGCGAATTCGTGACCACATGACACGATCAACTCAAATAATGTGATTCAAATATCAAAACTAACTAATGTAGAAACTAAACAAGAGATAGTGAAGACTAATAATGCTTGATAAACTAATAGGTAGAATCGTATTGTAAAAAATATTAAGTAAAATTGCTTCTTTTCGTCTCTTTCGTGTCTGGGTTCTTTCTGCCAGTTCACGACCCACTTGTGAGTTTGGTCATGTAAGCCAGCTGTTTCATGTGCGCTATCAGAGGTAGCGCTGCTGTCATAAGGGGAAACTCGTCACATCAAAGACTCTCAGTTTACAGTCAGGCTGCCTTGAAGGCCATTGCTTCATACACTATAAGTTCAAAGCTGGTCTGGGAATGCCTGAATACCCTCAAAACAGTGGTCCAGGAAAATCAGGTCACCCTTCTCTGGATTCCCGGACATGAAGGTCATGAGGGTAATGAAACTGCTGATCGTTTTGCCAAAAGAGGATCAGATTCCCTGCCAATAGGGCCGGAACCGATCCTGGGAACCACCAAAAGCTGTTTACAGAACGTGGCTAACAACTGGGAAAGGAATGAGCGAGTAAGATACTGGCAGAACCTCCCAGGTCTAAGACAGGCAAAACTATTTATGACGTTCTCAAAGAGACGGGCTGACTAACTCATCGCTATGCCTAAAAAGGACGTCAGAATACTTGTGGGTCTGTTAACAGGCCACTGCCCACTTCGATATCACCTAAAGAAGATAGGCAAACTAACAACGGACATCTGCCGAAACGGAGGATGCCGAACATATGATGTGCTACTGTGAAGCATTGGGTCGAGCTAGATTCACAACACTCGGAAGTGATGTCCTAGCCCCTGATACCATCTCTAAGGTAACCTACACCGACCTTCTCCACTTCGCTAAAAAGTGGGGAGAGGGGTTTTCAGTAAACCCTTCTTTGTAGGCTAATATAGCCTGGAGGCACTCCACAATAGACCTCATTAGGTCGCAGTGGAAGGAGTTTGTGAATCAACTCACTAAAGACCTCCCACTTAAAAAAAAGACTCGGTTTATTTAAAATGTCCATCTTCCTTAAATTCTCTAAATTTTTTGAAAGCGTTTTCGAGCAGCACACTATGGCATGTGAAATGTGACAGGGATGGGACCATGTGGAACAGCTAGACTAGACTAATTTTGGAAAACACGAGTGTCTCCCCCTTAAGCAGCACTGGACGGTGGCGCTCTCCTCAACGTGGCCCTGAATCGTACTTCTCTCATTACCGCTGTGTTCATTTCTTGTTATTACATTCAATTTTCACCTGCATGTGCTTCATGAGTTTTCTGTCGGATTTCGTCATACAAGAAATCTTCTCTCGACCCGTTCTTTCCTCCAAATTAGATGCAAGTATGATGCTCCTCACTCATTTACTATGCCCTATGATGCTCCTCACTCATTTATGATGTAAGTGCATGCCTTGGTACCATATGTACTCGTACATAACGTATGTGCTTCATTTTCGTCACATCTAATTCTTCCAGGGCCTGAGGCCAAACATGAATACTTCCAAGTAGTATCTTTTGAACGAATTCTCTTAATTAATCCGTAATTCCCTAGATTTACATTATCTGTATTACACTTGTTTCATTCACTTCAAATCTGACTCTCATTGTTCCCAAAGTATTTTTCCGTCAGCTATCGTAACTACACTGGTATTCAATGGAAGAAGCAGTAAATTTGTGGTGCTTGATTCCTTACACTGACTCCGACTTAGTTTTTATCCGATAGTTTTAAGGGTCCCACAACAATGATTTCCTGAGTCGAGACCCATGAAATAAATGAATTACAGCACCTAATCTGGGTTAATATTTATGAATAATTAGGTGAGGAGGAAGTACTTACCAATAACCGTCGGTTGAAACCACTAGGAGCATTTCTAAATCCTTTGATGGACTGGAATACACCACCTCCTATGGCACCCATCGTGAAGGCACCACCGCAGTCATCGACAATTCGCCAAGGACAAGGTTCCCGAGAGTATTCTTCCATTTCAAAAATTTAAACTAGAATAAAAAATTGAAAAAGTTAGACATTTATCAGACAAATGAGGATATCTACAACTATGCACAAAATATTAAGGGCACCAAGGGTTTGTGATCATCAGTGAAGAGTTAAGGAATGGGACCACCTGATTTTTCTGAGATTCAATCATCAAGAACTGAGCGAAAGATTTTCAAATAAATGGAGTGTTGTGGGTATCTTCGAAAAATCATATTGGTTGGAGTCATTGCCTTTGTAAATGAGGAATTTCACCGAATTCTGTTTGCATTTTTCCTGAATAGTTAATGGTGTGGGATAGATGAAAATCGGGCTGATTTCGGAAAATAAGGGCGGAATTCAGAGGCCCTCCTCAGGACTGAGGCCGGCCTCGGTGGCTTTCGAGGAAAGTTTTTACTCATCCGTATTCAGAGTGGCAAGACTTTCGAGGAGAGTCGTGTTTGAGCCGAGGTGGGCCTCAAGGAGGGTCCTCCTCAACCTATTCTGAGTGGTTAAATTACAAGGCCACCCTCGAATTTCCTATTCAGGAACGAATTTCGGAGATGAGTCAAGATTTTTCTTGACTTCAAGAGCTCAAAACCCTCCTCCAGCTGAGGTAGCCTACAACCTACCTCGAAGTGCTTTTTGTTTTCAAGGTGAGTAGTGTTTTGACTAGTATTGACAATTGACTAGACTTTCGTACCGTTTTTTTTTTCAGTTTATTTACCATTCGTTCAGTTTCGTACCGTTTATCGTACAGTTTCGTACCGTTTATTGTGTTTTTATGTGTCTCCTGTTATTTTTGGGAGACCATCAAAATTTTTGATTCCAAAACTAACCGGGAAAACGGACGTGAAGCGGGAACGCTCGCTGATTGGGCTGTTTGGATCGCCGTCTCCTCTCAATGTTGCCCATTGGGACAACGAAATCGTGCTTTTTAAGAGAAAAATTATCAAACAAAAACAGGGGAAACCTAATTTTCCCCATCTTGCTTCTTCCATTTTTTTCTTCAGTTTTTCGATTTCGAACTTTACTGTTTCATGAAATTTTGCATCTGGGGACTATAGATTTCTCGATCTCAGCGCTTCAAGCGGCCATAAATGAACTATTCCAGGATGACGTCATTTTACCGTTTTTTTTAAACATTCGTATTTTCTACACTGTTTTGTTTATTCGTAAATTAGGAAGTTCGGGCTGAAAGTTTGCTTTAGGGGGTTTTTCGAGGTGCTGAATCCGATTTTGGGGTCAAAAATAGGAAATTCCGACATGGTGAAATTCCTCATTAATGAGAGGTCACTAACAGGCCAAGCATAATAAATGCTTACATATGTGTAAGCACACATCTTGAGGAGGGTAATCGAACGACCTACTAGAGTCGGAATATTTTGATTATGATGCAACGAAGGAATCAATTTAATCACCGCAGCCATGATACTACCTGCCTGATTTGGTAAGGCCCTAACCAGTAACTCATTTTCGTCTGCTACCTGTTAATACCTCCATGTTATTCTCCCATTTTCGCCAGTAATTTACAAGGCGTGCATATCTGGAAACATTGATGTACTTATCTACTTACTTAGTACATACCTGCCTGCTGGGTGGGTACATGCCTCCACGTAGACAAGATAATTTACTTTCACGGTATATTATTCATTGGAGGGTAGCATGAAGGTATTTGAAACCACCGATACTCATAACATACCAGAGGAATTTGCGATATCTTAATCGTGAAAATCTGCTTAAAAGTATCAACCAAGTTTGGGAAATTGTTCAATGATATTACTGAATTTTGTAGGAACCAAGTGATGTTCAAGAAATAGGTAATGATTGGATCAGAAATAGGTATGAATATCGGCGAATACCAGTGAAATATCAAGGCCTACGAGGGATTGCGCATCATTGGCGTACCAAGCCTACCCAACTATGCACATTGTGAGGGTTGTCAGAATGCTGAAAACCTGCACCGGGTAGTGTATGAACCTTATAGAACCGATTTCCTGCATGAAAACAGTACGTGAAAAACTCCTACGCCATAATTTTCTAGATAAAACGATGATTTTATCCACAGACGTCGTATCACTCGTGAGTAGTTCAATGTCATGTTCCAAACATCACGTAGGGGCAGTTTTCTAGTGAGTTTCACTTACTTTGTAACACGATCTATGTGCGGACGAAGACGATGATGCCGACGATCAGATAGGTGACACTTTTCTCCTCAAAACATAATGAAAAATCACTTCATTTCGTTCGAAAAGTTCGAAGCGGATTTTGCCAAAAACGAGTGCGCAAGGTGAAGAGAACAACCTTCTACGGGGGTTACCAGACGGCATAACCTGGTTCTTCACTGATAACGAACTGATACAGTCACGAAATCGGCGAACTTCGATCGGCAAGTTTGATGTGTTTTGTGAACTTGAAATGTGTTTACGAGATACTAATGAGGTTGAAAATGAGAATTACGTAATGCTAGAATCTTCAAAAATTGAAGTAGGTGAACGTTACAACAGATTTAGAAAGACATGAGTGGATACTGCTGTATGAAGTTTTTGTTCCATAGTCATCTTCTTCTTCTTCAAGTTTCCTCTTTTATAGCAAGATTGAGGATTGTGAAAGTCACAACGCTCCTACAAAGGTTTGTCTGAAAAGTTTGCTTTCCCTTTTGTTGATTTACGTACCATTTGTAAGGAATGTATTAGATAATGTGCGAATTAGACTTGAAGTGTTATAAAACCGAGAATCTAGCGAAATTTGGAAATATTAAGTAGGTACCTAGCTCGTTACATTTAATATTTTTCTGTAGGTATCCACTATTCAAAGTCAAAATGTTCTAATGCGAAGTGATGTTATTCTGATGTTTTGGTCGAAAAAATACATATTGAATTCAAAAACTACCTAAATAGCTGCTTTCAAGAAATCGAATTCCACCATATACCTCAAACCATTGATTTTTCTCTTCTAGTTAAAAACAATCCTCAAAAAATACAGTTTAAAATGGTTTCCAATTGGAACTCTGGGCATGAACGGGTATTTTACGTTCATCCTCAATTTCATACCATTGCGAAGGAATTTTCCCCATGTTTTCTTCCTATTCGATTCAAGAATCGAAATGCATTTTATTCTTCATTAGCAACTTAATTCCCCCACCCCTTCACCCACATTCATCCATCACATTTCTTTTCCACCTCTTTACCAGTAGGTGTCCTCCTCAACAGTGGAGAATACTAAAAGTAAAAAACTTCGAAGCCAAGCCAACTACTAACCACCTGATCCTTAGTATCCGAGAAATGCTGTATTCCATGGTGGCAATGGGGAAGGAGGTTTGCCTGGTGTGGATCAAAGGTCACTCAGGGATTTTCGGCAACGAAATGGCAGACGCTTTGGCAAAAGAAGCTGCTCTCCTGGCAACTCACTCCAGGATTGAACTCCCACCGAGAGATATGGGTAGCCTCACCAAACATTGGTTGAGGGAGAAATGGAAAAGGAAATACCTATTACCACAACCAGCAGGGGAAAGGTTCAAATTAATCCAACCTGGGATCCCCAGAGCCCCATGGTTCGTCGGAGGTACTCTTTCCAAGGATATGGTTAAGTCTATATGCCGAATGCGCTCCGGGCACGCGATGTGTGGTCCCACAAGATTGAAAATGGGAATAACCGCAAGTGCACAGTGCGAGAGGTGTCTAGCGGAAATTGAAGACGTTCACCATATCATTATGGAATGCCCCACGCTAGCAAGAAGAAGACGCCTCATGTTTGACCAGATATCTGCAGAAAAAATAATACATCACCCATTCAACCTACCACACCTGCTCCAATGCCGTAATGTGAATATTTACTCTCACATATACAATTTCTTATCTGATTGTAATGTAAATTTATAGTAATATAGTAATTCATAAAACGATAACTGTAAATGATAATCGAAAAATATCTTGAATAATAATAATATAATACAATTGTAAAACGAATATTATGGCTGTATGGGCAACCAATGCCAAATAAAAATTAATAAAAAAAAAAAAAACAAAAAAAAAAAAAAAAACAGTGGAGAC
>CM019182.2:15752535-15906794 GCA_009739505.2 Apolygus lucorum
TCAAGGTACGTAGAATCCAAAAATCGAATAAAAAAATTTCCGTCCGTCCGCCGTACGCGGCACTTTTCTTAGCAACACAGGACCGATTTGGTTCAAATTTGGTATATGGGCTCCATTTGGGGTCTAGTTGTGCCGCGAAGCTTTTGGTTGATGTAGGTCACTTCTAAGGGGTGAAAATTAAGGGTTGAAATTTTCAAATTTTATCGGACTAGAATGCGATCGCTGTTCATTTCTTCGATTTGTATACAGTTTTGCCTTCTGCGTAACCAGTAATCAAATTTCCTCATGAAGCTTTCTATTTTTCCAATCGAGTGTGAAGCGTTTAGTTCTTTCTAATAAACTTGATTGTGAAGGTGTGAAGCCAGTATGGTGTGGTAGGTAGTACCTAGCTGGTAGGTAAAAAAAAGTTGGTAGGTAAAAAAAATGTTGGTAGGTAAAAAACGCTGCAAATCATTGCTCAAAGGCTTCTTCACTCTTCAGATCACTGATCAGCTGAGTGAGCTCCGAAGCCATTTTCAATCCTATTGAATGGAAGTGCTCTTCCAGGCGTCTCCAGCATTCGAGGAAATCTTCTTCACTCCTCAGATCACTGATCAGCTGAGTGAGCTCCGAAGCCATTTTCAATCCTATATAATGGAAGTGCTCTTCCAGGCGTTTCCAGCATTCGAGGAAATCTTCTTCACTCCTCAGATCACTGATCAGCTGAGTGAGCTCCGAAGCCATTTTCAATCCTATATAATGGAAGTGCTCTTCCAGACGTCTTCAGCATTCGAGGAGATCTTCTTCACTCCTCAGATCACTGATCAGCTGAGTGAGCTCCGAAGTCATTTTCAATCCTATTGAACGCAGGAAGCTGAAATTTGAGAGGGAAGGTCAAGGGAGAATACAGATGGTGGTAGGTGCTATTGATGGAGAACCAGTGATCTATACAGAAGGGTGATCTATACAGAAAATAATAAACCTTTGAGCAATGATTTGCAGCGTTTTGTCTTTCATTTAAACCTTTATCACTGTCGTTTAAACTTTTTTCACTTTCATTTAAACCTTTTTCACTTTCATTTAAACTTTTTTCACTTTCGTTTAAACATTATTCACATAGAATTGAACCTAAACCAAGTAGGAAAGTCAATTTTTGAACAAAATGAATGCATGAAAACTTTATTTCACTCACTAGAAACATCAGGTGAAAACTTTATTGTATAAATATATACGAACAACAAAAATGATATATTATAATATAATATATCATAGTATAACCATAAAAACTTATAATATAACTATAAACTTATAAAGTTATAATATAACCATAAAACTTCTGCAAGAGCCCATTGATTGCGTTGTTTCTGTCAGTTTGTTTACATAATATGTAAGAAAACAACGCAATCAATGGGGTCTTGCAGAAGTTTTATGGTGTCAATGTAGAGGTTGGCCATTGACTGCAGTGGGTAATAATAAGTACATGTCTGTCTCATAATTTCGACAATCACGTGGAGTAAAAGAAGCAACAATTGCTGCAATTACTTGGGGAAGATTATGATCTTCTCGGCGACTCACGTCTCTTGCTGCGTACTTTATCTTGGAAAACGCCTTTTGGTAGGAACTTCATCGTCATTGTCGAAGAAGCCATAAAATCCCTATCAGCGTGTGAGCGATGAATTCGAGCGTTGTCTAATGTGAAGACAACCCCCTCGTCATCAAAAACCTGACTCTCAAGTTCCCTTAAGAACGCCGCGAAAATTTCAGCAGCCATAGTGCCGGAAGTGACTGTTTTTGAGTGAACCACACCATGAATACTCAATGCCAATGTGCCAATATCAGTGAGGTATTGCACCCTCGAACGGTGGAGACAGTTATCACTGCTTATGCAGACATGGGTAAATACGGATCGCCTTCTTCTTAGGAGAAATGAGGCGACTGAATGTGTCTTCCTCTATTTCTCCCTAGATCGGCACCGGGCTAGGCACTTGCTTTCGTCTCTGACCAGGTTACCCAAATTAACATTCTTTTCCAAGGTTTAATTCAACGTAAAAAATGTTTAAATGAAAGTGAAAAAGGTTTCAATGAAAGTAAAAAAGGTTTAAATGAAAGTGAAAAAGGTTTAATTTAAAGTAAAAAAGGTTTAAATCAATGCGAAAAAGGTTTAACTAAATGGTAAAATACTATATACAAGGTACTAAATAGACTTGGTAGATCCTATTACACTTGGATAGAGTAGATTACCTTGGAGAAGGTATTTCTTGCGTAGTGCATGATGGAGTCATAGTCGTAAGGAAGGCCGAGCGAATTCACTTCTTCGCCTGTCAGCATGTTGAAGTTGTACTCCTGTCCTGGTAATCAATCAAACTATAATTAGATTAATAACATATACAAAAAACATAAATCTAAAAGTAAATATAATCACAGCAGGTTTTTTGTTTAATTTTGCCAAAAAAAGAGGTTCTCAATTATATTTGCTTTTATTTCTTTGCTGGAGGTCCTACCTAATTAAGGTTTTTTTTGTGACTCAAAGGGATAATAAATTTACCTAATTACATATTGAATTTAAAAAACCCTGTTTACCTGAGCTTTTCGATGTTCTTCAATTCAATTCTCAATAAAACAGGTAAGGCGGAGACCTATTTGAACGAGTGATTTGTAAGATTTCTGGAAATGACACAGGCCCCTACCACATAGAAACCAGACATAATGACCTAGAGATTCCAAACAGAATGAGAAACTGACGGCGAGACCACCTTCATGAAGCAAATCTATGAAGAAAAAAACACTAAGTAGAATAAATGGTATCCAGAACAATTTGGAAATGTCTTTTTAAAGACTTTAACCTATAGAGTAGATGGAGGGACCTTTCATGATAAGGAGAACTAAAAAAATTCAAATACTTCAAATGAGCTAATTCTACTTCCTACTTAAATCATAGAAATTAGAGTACTTATCTATTGTTAGTTCTTATAGTAAAGTCATAGGCAATCCAAATGCTTCAAAACAAACGTCGGTCTCCTTCAAATGTCAGCTATTTGAAACCCGCCCCTCAGTGTGTTCAATGCGTAGTTAACTGTGTTTCAGTACTTTCTCCTATATTGTGATGAAATCCGAATCAGTGAGTAGTTTATGATACTTTAGGACAATCATCCAATTCATAATGGACATCATCCAATTCGTAGGGGACCAACCTAAATTTACTAAATTTGCTTTTCATTAAATTCCTCCCGATCGCCATGTTGTCACTGGCCGCGCTCGTACCTACTATGCTAAAAAACCGTAAATTATTACAACAAAGGTTTATTATTTTTCTATATAGATCACTCGTCTGCAAAGAACACGGCTTTGCCATTGTTACCACCAACCAACATGAAGAAAAACTTCGATCGCATTTCGGTCAGCTAAAATTTGAACGGAGATTAGGCCTCTTTTGCGATTCACACTCGTGTTTCTGATTTATCGTAAGTCCAACCCTTAAATTCTCGTAGGCAACGAACGGTTTGTCCTTCAAGGCTCCGCGTGGTCTCAAAAAATTCTAAAAATTTTATACTTTCTTAAACTGATGGAAAAACAATACCTTTATATAATTTTTTTTGAGATTGGCGTTTTCAAAATTTCAACCCTTAGAAGTGACATTCAACGCCACTGGACTCACTTGAGTCCAGCAGCTGGCGACCTCTGTGGCCCCAAAAATCGATTCTCTCCATTTTTTGATGTGTTGTAGCAGGTTGGCCAATGGTCAAGAATATATATAGTGGTAAGGGGGGTTAAAAGGTATTTTTCTCGATTTATCGGCAACACTGTGCAGACTCACTTGAGTCCAGGAGCCACTGGCTTCCTTCTGAGTATGCAATCACGCAACACTCGCTCCGATGGGGAACCCAGTGGCTCCTGGACTCAAGTGAGTCCGCACAGTGTTGCCGATAAATCGAGAAAAATACCTTTTAACCCCCCTTACCACTATATATATTCTTGACCATTGGCCAACCTGCTACAACATATCAAAAAATGGAGAGAATCGATTTTTGGGACCACAGGGGTCGTCAGCTGCTGGACTCAAGTGAGTCCGGTGGCGTTGCTTTAGGTCGCTTTCGATTTGGGACGTCAACGACTTCGGAATCATCAGGATCGGCTGTGGATGATGATAATATTCGTAACTAACTAAATTGAGCATAGGCTCCTCTTGAAGTCGATGCAAATCATGATAATACTACTTGGAAAATTGCTAGACAATAGGGGAACACAGTAAGTACCTAGGTAGGTGGTAGTGCTAAACCTCCCTAAAACATGATACTTCGGGAGGTTTATCAACCAGTAACAAACTGTAAGTCCGCCAGACATAATATTTTCTTATTTTATTGATAATAGCAATAATAAAACAACAAAAAATACTTACAATCCAAAATTTTGCGTTGTCAAACTGGAGTCACAACCGAAATGAGCGAATGTAACCTTGCACATTACTTCGAACCTCTAGCTAACCTGTGTCCCGCATAGAAGACCTCTCCAAGAACGGAGAAAAACACACACATTGCTGTTTGGGTTGAACTTCAGCCCGTGGGGGTCGAACAAAGACGATGGTATTTTGGAAAAAGGGCCGGGCTCAAGTGAGGCCAGTGGCCACCAGCTACCCCCTATGGATTCGGCGGTGGCGTTGAATGGGCTAGACCCCAAATGGAGCCCACATACCAAATTTCATCAAAATCGGTCAATGCTAAGTGAAGAAAATGCCGCATACGGCGTACGGCCGGCCAAATTTTTATTCGATTTTTGGATTCTACGTTACCTTGAAACGTAAACCAACAAATTTTGAGGGGGTTTAAAAAAATTTTTTCATGGTTGATTCCAAAGGTTCATTATAATAATTGAAAATAATAAACCAAAATGATTTACAAACTGTCTGCGGACTCAATTGGTCTGCCGCTGCAGTCCGCCTTGTGTGTGGCAGGGCCTTTACACCACTTTACTAAGCAGATTTTCAGAGAGCAATGATGAACTTAGCTCATGATTATGCAATTTTTTCAGAGTTTGTAGGTCATAAGAAACTCTGCTGATTGAAATATACTGTCTCATGTTCCAAAAGTCCTTAATGATAATTTCACTGAAAGGCTGGCTTCACTACTAATCTCCGAGGTTTGACCTCATAGGGTGCTCCAAATTTGTTTGTCTATGAACTTATCTTTTCTTCGATATTATTGGCTTCCAGATAGGATTTAATATTATTTGGAATAACAAAAATTCACATAAATAAATCGTAATGAAGTTTCTGACTCCAGACGTGATCCTAGAGGATTTATAAGTCGTACCTGACATGATGTTGTCCCGCACGATCAGCACATGATTGTCCCGGTCGGGGCGCGTGTGTTCGTGCCAAAATCCGACGACGTGTCCCAATTCGTGTACGACGATTCCAAATTTGTCACAATTCTTCCCAATGGAGATGGCTTGAGGCCCGTTCCCTCTCCTCCCCACGAAGGAACAGCACCTACAATAATTTCAAAGAATAAGTATAGGTTGTTGGTTGAGATACTTTGAGTACTAATAATCATGAAAAAAACTAATGATAAAAATATTATTTTACTATTATATGTATAACAGAAGAAGAAAAGCTTTATTGAAAACACACTTTTTTGTAACTTGGGAGTTTATAAAGCAATGCAAAGTCTGCTCGGAATTCGTAGAGAATTGATTGATTATTCACACTAGTAAGCACTGAAGCACGAAATAGAAGAGAAAAGAAAAAATACAAATCACATAATACATAATTAAATAAATAAACTTAAGTCTGCTCCAATCATAATTAAACTCCGAAATCAAAAACATTATATATTTCCGAGCTAATTGACCGTACTTGGCCTTCTCATCCCACTCCTCGCTCTATTGAATATACAAAGAGTCTCCTCTCGGGAAAGACTACTCCTCGCGTATACAGTTCTTCAGAGATCACATCACGATTCATATTCTTCAAGACTATTCAAATTTCCGATCGAATACGACCTACTATGCATGGAAACATCTGAACTAGGTACCATTAAGATCTTTATTCAATATTAATGTATATCTATCAGATATCGTATAGACTATCAGATAAAGCATTTTTTTAAATTTGAGAAAAAATTGGAAAATTTCAATAATTCCCGGAATTTAACAGTAAAGTTCTACTACCCGCCCCCCCCCCCCCCCCCCCCCTCGCCACTGTAACGATTTTACGATTCTGGGAGAAAGGATATGAGGCCAATTATCCGTTCAAATGTCAGATTTCCGTATTTGCTTCCGAGTCTACCAAGGTAGCGGAAGCTTTGTTTTCACTTTTCAAGGATGAAAAAAAAAAGTTCTCCGAAATCAAAATTTTCACTCGCGTTTTGCGTTTTAGACCTTTCTGAACAATTTTGGTTCCGTGTCTCTGTGTCTGTCTGTCTGTGTGTCTGTCTGTCTGTCTGTGTGTCTGTCATGAATTCCTTGTAACGCGCATAACTATACGACGAAGTTATTGTCCAATTTCTATGAAATTTTCAGGGATTGAGCGGGTTGGCGTGTAGACGGTCCCCTATGAAAATCATTATCCCCGGACTGATAGAAGCCACTGTGCATGCGCAAACGTGAATTCCTTGTAACGGCCATAACTTCTACATTTTCTACCCGATTTCGATTACATTTTCAGGGATTATGCGGATTAGGTTGTAGATGGCCCCCAATGAAAATCAAGGCCTTAAAATTTACAGTAGACTCTGCGCATGCGCAAACGTAAAATCCCTGCAACAGCCATAACACTTACATTTTTCATCCGAATTTGATGAAATTTTCTAGGATTGTCCAGATTAGCGTGTAGATGGTCCCCTATGAGGGTAGTGAAAGGTACTTAGAGATTGGTGTTTTGAGATTAACTACTATGCATCGGATCATCTATATAATCGGGTTATGGATACGAGGAAGCTATGTGCCACACCCACTTGTTTTAATGTTTCGTGTTGTACTCCGTTGTGGATCCTTAGCAAACAAGAATTCGGTAAAAAAAATCATTGTGTAACATTCTGCAGTGTTTTGACATTATTATGTCTTTACTTTGGCACATGAACGAAAAACGTCTGCCAAGAGGGTGTGGCACATAGCTTCCTCGTATCCATAACCCGATTATATAGATGATCATAGTAGTTAATCTCAAAACACCAATCTCTAAGTACCTTTCACTACCCTCATAGGGGACCATCTACACGCTAATCTGGACAATCCTAGAAAATGTCATCAAATTCGGATGAAAAATGTAAATGTTATGGCTGTTACAAGGATTTTACGTTTGCGCATGCGCAGAGGCTTCTGTAAATTTTAAGGCCTTGATTTTCATTTGGGACCATCTACAACCTAATCCGCCTAATCCCTAAAAATGTCATCCAAATTTGGTAGAAAATGTGGAAGTTATGGCCGTTACAAGGAAATTGACGTTTGCGCTTGCGCTGTGGCTACTATCAGTCCGAAGGTGATGATTTTCATAGGGGGCCATGTAAATACTAATCTGTAACATTCCTGAAAATTTCAGTGAAATCGGATGGAAAATGTGGAAGTTATGGCTGTTACAATTGTTACGGAATTCACGTTTGCGCATGCTCAGCGGCTACCATCATTCCGGGGGTGATGATCTTCATTGGAGACCATCTACAACCTAATCTGCATGATCCCTGAAAATTTTATCGAAATCGGACAATAACTTCGAACAGTTATGCGCGTTACAAGGAATTCATGACAGACACACAGACAGACAGACACGGAACAAAAATTGTCCAGAAAGGTCTAAAACGCAAAACGCGAGTGAAAATTTTGATTTTGGAGAACTTTTTTTTTCGTCCTTGAAAAGTGAAAACAAAGCTTCCGCTACCTTGGTAGACTCGGAAGCAAAAGCGTTACGGTTGGTTTTCTGATGATTTCCGCTTACAACAGAGTCGTTGCTAGGGAAATGAAACTTCTTTAGTTTTAAACGAACAGGAATGGTTCACCATTTGTTGGAAAGCTGGATTTATCACGCATTTCTTTCGTACTTGTTCTTGGTATTTATGTCGACATTTTATATTTATTAATGTTATTACTTAATGGATGTTGTGAACAATGCCACTTGTTTTGTTTTCACTTGGGAACTAAAGATTTAAAATGTCCCAATGTGTTGCAGACTCGTATGCAAGCATTAGTTTATAGTAAGTAGATCTTTTCATTGACCGTTTCGAAATACTTTTCTCTAAAATCCGTTTTGGGACATTCTGGCCAAGTAGTCAACATAAATGTCGGCATAAATCCAGAGCTTTCAAACGAGTTTTCCTAAATAGGCAAGTTATACATTCAGTTTATATCAAACTAAACAATATTTAATACTAGAAATAATTTATTTAGCTACTGAATGCTATGCACTGCCTGTATTGTTCTTGAAAATATTGGATTGACGTTTTTAGTGACTCATTTTAGGATTTACAAAATAATTTGGGAGCCATTAAATTGCAAATTTTGCAATTCATCATCAGGACCTCACGTACCCACGAAGCTGAAATGAAGACGCAGAGTATAGCAGAAAAAGGGATCTAAATTAGTTTCTAACACAATCATATAACCCGGTGTAAACTGAGGTAGATATAAAAGTTTTTCACCAAGAATTTCAAAACTATAGCCTCGAACCGTGCAAACCCCCAAACCTGGCGCATAGCATAGGATCGACCTTGAAAATGGTAAAGAAAATGAACAAGTTATTACTGAGGGGAAGCAGAGGAGACATAACGGCAGCAGTCCAAAAAGTATTTATAGCCATCTCAGCTGCTGTAGCCTTCACCTTCAAGTGCTTTGGTGAATGAGAGAGATGGAGAAATTATATGTATAAATAGTATTATAGGAAAACCATTCCGCACTACGATGTAACCGCGCAGTAGTATGTAACTGTACCTTAAAAAATTATACACCTAATAAGTTAATAGGAAAACGCTGCAAATCATTGCTCAAAGGTTTATTATTTTCTGTATGGATCATCCTTCTGTATAGATCACTGGTTCTCCATCAATAGCACCTACCACCATCTGTATTCTCCCTTGACCTTCCCTCTCAAATTTCAGCTTCCTGCGTTCAATAGGATTGAAAATGGCTTCGGAGCTCACTCAGCTGATCAGTGATCTGAAGAGTGAAGAAGATCTCCTCGAATGCTGAAGACGCCTGGAAGAGCACTTCCATTCAATAGGATTGAAAATGGCTTTCGAGCTCACTCATCTGATCAGTGATGTGAGGAGTGAAGAAGATCTCCTCGAATGCTGGAGACGCCTGGAAGAGCACTTCCATTCAATAGCATTGAAAATGGCTTCGGAGCTCACTCAGCTGATCAGTTAGCAATGATTTGCAGCGTTTTTTACCTACAAACATTTTTTTTTACCTACCAACTTTTTTTTACCTACCAGCTAGGTACTACCTAGGTACCACACTATAATGGCTTCACACCTTCACAATCAAGTTTATTAGAAAGAACTAAACGCTTCACACTCGATTCGAAAAATAGAAAGCTTGATATGGAAATTTGATTACTGGTTACGCAGAAGGCAAAACTGAATACAACTCGAAGAAATGAACAGCGATCGCATTTTAGTCAGATAAAATTTGAACGGCGATTAGACCTCTTTTGCGATTCACACTCATGATTCTGTTTTATCGAAGGAAAACCTTCAAGTACTCGTAGGGACCGAACGGTTTGTCCTACAGAGCTCCGGGTGGTCTCAAAAATTTTTAAAAATTCAACACTATTTAAAATCGGTGAAAAAACGAGACCTTCATTTCGAGAGTTTCCGAGCTAGGGCACTCTTGAAAATTTCAACCCTTAATTTTCACCCCTTAGAAGTGACCTACATCAACCAAAAGCTTCGCGGCACAACTAGACCCCAAATGGAGCCCATATACCAAATTTGAACCAAATCGGTCCAGTGTTGCTAAGAAAAGTGCCGCGTACGGCGTACCTAAAATCCAAATCCAATGAAGTATTACATGGAGAAACCATGATGAGGTTGACCACAGAAAATCAACAAAACGACTTAATTCGTGTGATGTAAAGTTGCTCGTAATAAGGTTTTCCAGGAGGGAAGAAAAGTAAATTGACAGCATGAGAGGTGGTGCAATTTGTAATAAAAAAATAATGCTGAGCTCTCAAACGAGTGGTGAACGACTTTTTTGAGTTGGAAAATGAGGAAGTCATATTTAACTACCAACCCATCTTGTCGTCAGTTAAAAGCACTAGAAAAAAAATTTTGTAACAAAATTTCGTTCCAACTGATGCAATAATATTTTCAGAAGTCAAGGCTAAAGCAGCTTCCCAGCTTGGAAACGCAATACTTACAACTGGCGACGGAAAACCCAACTTTTTAAAATGGTTTTAGCAGGTGTTGAGCTCATCAGCTATAGCAAGAGGCAAAAATGTCCCGTCATTATAATCGGGTTCGACAGCTCGAAAAAGGGGTTGATAAGTCGATGTCAAAAAATGGGGTGGTTACGAGATATTTTTAAATTTTTTTTCTACGATGAATCTCTATTGAAGTACATATTCTGTAAGTAAAACTCCCAGAAACGTTTTTTCAACATTAAATGTTGAAAAAACGTTTCTGGGAGTTTTACTTCTAACAAATTTTGTTATTGGTAGTGAAATTAGGTGATAACAGTTTGGGAAACGTTGCCTTCCGAACCCAGTAGGTAGGTAACTCCATGAAAAGAAACAAACAGGATTGGGGTTAGAATTTTCCCTCACTCTTCCTGCCCTTGCTTCCAGATTAACCCTCATCAAAACTTTGGTAGAGTCGAAGGGAAGACGAATACGAAGAGGAAGAAGGTTGATCGGCCTATCAAAACAGAGAAGTGCCTCCCCCCACCCCCGTTGATGTGAATACCAACGACTTCTCTCTTTGATCACAACAAACTTTCCCTCCTTCAAGAATAACTTGAGATTCGTTGGTACAAGATAAAATTCGTCAAGTTTCATCCTTGTTTGAAGTTTTTCTACAGATAGGTACCCACCCATTTTTTATTGAGTCGAGTATCCTCTTATCTGTTCAAATAAAATGTGGCTGTAGAGTCACACCTGAGGTTTTTCCAATCACAAAACTTTCTACGGTACCAACCAATGAAAACAAATATTACTACCTATAAAAGGATGTGTTGTTTATGTTCAGGTAGGTATTTTCAAATATCGGATCACAATACTGCCCTCCTTAGTAAACATATTGTTTAGTAATGCATGCATTCCTGGGGACGTCCCATTGGATAAGCATTAGATCAGTTTAACCGGTTGTTAAGTGATAAAACTGTTTCACTCGATGTAATTTATTTATTATTTTAGGCAAGAAACACTGACCCCCCCCCCCACCATTATCCGCCTTAACATTTCTAGCGGCATGGGAGCCTCGAATCTGAAGAGCATTTTAAAATCCATGATCTACAATACCCAACATGCGAATTCGAGTTCACCCCCCCCCCCCAACCACCTCTCCAACGCCAACAATGGTGCCAGTCTGGCACCAAAGCGGAAATACGTCGTAACATTGAACTTTCATCGGTTAGTTTTGGTAGGCAGTCCGTCGAAGTTCACATCCGTATTCAAGGTGAAACACACAAAAAAAAAAAAAAAAACACGAAATAAGCGGTTTATGGCATCATGGCGCCATGTTGGCACCACTATTAGTTCCATGGTGGTACAGAGAATAATTCATGAAAATCCGGAGGTATAATGAGAATTTTTCCTCAATTTCAAAGCTTGGGTACAATTAGTAAGCAGCAAAGGAACCAAAATTTTGAAAAATCGGATATTTTGTGAATATTATCCCCCCACTCACCCCCTCCCCTTGCGAATTCTGGTACTCTGGTAAAATCATGTACAACTCGGAAGTTATTTGAGTCATACAAAAAAAGAAACACGCAAATCGGTTGAAAATTGAGGCCTGGGCAGAGTTTACAAGATTATGTACGCAAATGCACGTTTTTTAAGCATTAACCCCCCCTTTCCCCCTCTTAAAAAGCAAAATCCTAAATTCCGGCGCCGTAGTGCACAACTAGATAGTATTCCGCGTCAAACGAAAAAAGAACCAGGAAAATCGTTTGAGAACTAAGGCCTAGGCAGAGTACACAAGATTATGCCCAAAAACGCACGTTTTTCGAGCATTAACCCCCCCTTTCCTCCCCTTAAAAGGCAAAATTCGAAATTTCGGCGACGTAGTGCACAACTAGATAGTTTTCCGCGACAAACAAAAAAAGAACCAGGAAAATCGGTTGAGAACTAAGGCCTGTGCAGAGTACACAAGATTTTGTTACACACACACACATACACACACACACACACACACAGACATACACCTATGGTTTTTTTCGCGGATTTGGATTCAGAATGGTCTAAAACGGATTACTGTGTGGTTAGTTTTTTTTTCTGTTGAGTGTTGTCCTCCTTCACCCCAGATCGATCGCATAAGGACGCCCAAGTCTTACTGTGGGACGTCCTAAAAACGTCCTAAGTCCATTTTTCAAGTTTCGAGAAAATCGCGTTTTAGTTTCGGCTTCTGCGCCACCCAAACCATTGAAGCTTGAGATTTCGTTTTTTGACCATCACCTCTCAAATCTATTCCCCTGTTTTGCCAATGTATAAACAAATCTTGAAAACTCGTTGCCTGGCCTGCATTAGGTCATTTTTGGTAAACATTTGGACATAGAACGTTTTAGCCTAGTACCCATGGACATAGGACAGCTTGTAACAGTGTGACGCTAGCTTAAAATGTCTTATGTCCATTGAGTTTCGAGTATTATTCCAAAAATTTAGTTCAAACTCAAGGTTTTTGGCGACAATCAATTTCTTTGAAGGATCTACCAAGGAGAGGTAGAGGAATCTACCATATCTAGGATATCACGTGAAGGTGATATGCGAGTTACTTACCGTAGGAAGGATTTTGAGGTTATCCATTAAAAATATGTACGTACTAGTAATCTGCTGCAGCTCTAGATCTATTAATTATAACTGGATAGATGAATATGAGATGAAGATAACCTGAAGATTAAATAATTTTGTCGCTTGTATCAGGTACATTTTTGCTTCTGAGTCAACCAAGGTAGCAGAAGCTTTGTTTTCACTTTTCAAGGACGAAAAAAACAGTTATCCAAAATCAAAATTTTCACTCGCGTTTTGCGTTTTAGACCTTTCTGAACAATTTTGGTTCCGTGTCTGTGTGTCTGTCTGTCATGAATTCCTTGTAACGCGCATAACCATACGAAGTTATCGTCCAATTTCTATGAAATTTTCAGGGATTGTGCGGGTTGGTGTGTAGACGGTCCCATATGAAAATCATCATCCCCGGACTGATAGAAGCGACTGCGCATGCGCGAACGTGAATTTCTTGTAACGGCCATAACTTCTACATTTTCCATCCGATTTCAATGAAATTTTCAGGAATGTTACAGATTACTGATTAGATGATCCCCTATGAAAATCATCACCTTCGTACTGATAGTAGTCACTGCGCATGCGCAAACGTGAATTTCCTTGTAACGGCCATAACTTCTACATTTTCCACCTGATTTCTATGAAATTTTCAGGGATTGTGCGGGTTGGTGTGTAGACGGTCCCATATGAAAATCATCATCCCCGGACAAGTAGAAGCGACTGCGCATGCGCGAACGTGAATTGCTTGTAACAGCCATAACTTCCACAATTTCTACCCGATTTCGATGACATTTTCAAGGATTACGCGGATTAGGTTGAAGATGGCCCCCAATGAAAATCAAGGCCTTAAAATTTTCAGTAGCCTCTGCGCATGCGCAAACGTAAAATCCTTGTAACAGCCGTAAATTTGTCGCTCTCGCGTGAGAATCTCAAATCCCATTCAACCAACCCCTTTTATAGATCAGTGAGCAATGCTCTGGACCCCTGCCCAGTAGTCCCAGGTTCGACTCCCATTAAGCTAAACAACTTTTTGATCCAATCACTACCGCACCTACATTTTTCGTCCGAATTTGATGAAATTTTCTAGGATTGTCCAGATTAGCGTGTAGATGGTCCCCTATGAGGGTAGTGAAAGGTACTTAGAGATTGGTGTTTTGAGATTAACTACTATCCATCGGATCATCTATATAATCGGGTTATGGATACGAGGAAGCTATGTGCCACACCCATTTGGCATCCTGACTATATGTGGGTAAATAAATCACAAAAACTCGCTAGAGAACGTTTTGCTCAAGACAGAGGACGCGAGGGCCGGTGTTTACCTTAGTGAGAAGATGACTTGCCGCTCTTTTGTATTCTTATCTGATAAGTATTGTTGTTGTTGTATAAATTTCATTGGTCTTGAACAGGCTAGAACGTCCTATGTCCGTGATATTCTCACAACGGACATTTTAGCCTAGTACGATCAATTTTTCTAATGCCGTGTACTAAGCTAGAACGTCTTATGTCCCTGATTTTCCTCTCCATAGGACGTTTAAGCCTAGTAGGACTTAATTAGGACGTTTCAGCCTAGGATGGGTATGTGAAACTTGATAAATGGACATAGGACAAATCGTTTATTGAAGCCTTTTCTGTGGACATAGGGCGTTCTAGCTTACCTCAAAAGGTGCGCCTGATCGAGAGCTACAACACGGTGTCCTCAACCCAAAAAGTGCAAAAATGGACATAGAACGTTCTTACTAAGGAGGGCAGAATAATACGGTACTTCCTATTTGAGCAAAATCGAGCTATCAGATCGTCAGAATCACGTTTAAGCGAATACGCTGCTGTTGGTTCGATATTGGTGAAAATCACAAAGGACTGTCTCGGTATCACCTCACCTCGATATCAACCTTGAAAATGTCATCAAAATGGGACTACACAGGGTGTCTACAGTTTAGTTGGCTATAAATTCAGGATTCCATTCTATAAGGTATTTCCAACAAAAAATGTCTCCCAGAAATTTTGTGTTAAACCCTTCTTTTTTAATTTTCGTGTTTTTTCGACCTTACTTCATTGAAACTGTCATAACTCCTGTTAATTAAAAGTAATCTAAAAGTAAATTGTAATTTAATGACATCCTTGAAAATAGCATTGAATTTCCAAGCTACCTTATCCAAAACCAAAATCTTTTAGCAATAAAACATTTAAAAAATCAAGCAATGTATAGCGAGGAAGCAGGATCCATCAAATTAAATTGGAACCCCTAATTTTTCTCGAATTAGATTTACAAAGAACACCGTCAAGCCCTTCCTTCCGTCTAATCATGGAAATCTGGCCGAGCTAAGTAGAGCGCAAATCTCTTTGGTAGCCGTAATAATTGAACAAGCGATCACAACGATTAGTTTACGGATGCCGAGCAAAGTCCTGACGAATAGTTCGGCGGACAAATTAATTCATTAACGTTTTGAGTAGACACTAGAAAAGAGATCTAATGAAAATCCACTTGTTGTGGTGGAATACTGGGAGAATGAGAATAATTTCCATCTATAGGTCAACAATATAACACACAAGAACTAGCGATAAATCTTGGAAAGGGCAGCTTGTGACCGGTGACTTACTTGAAACCCATCTAGTAGGGATGGGTATTGATAAAAAAATCTCAGTATTTCCACAAAAATATCGGTATTTTTTATATGCGTAAATATATCGTCGGCTTACAAGAGCAACTCACAAAGTCAAATATTATAGTTTTGAGAAAATCAAATTTGAAAATTTCAGTTTGTGGTGAGAGCCGTTTTGCTAGGGAGAAATTGGATTAGAGGGTTGAAATTTGGTGTGCAGCTGCTTCATGATGTCTAGTTACTTCCATGTGAACCCCATGTGGTTAGCGCATTCACATCTAACTTAAAAAGGTTGTTTTCGTACGAAGGGACCTGACTTAGTGAATTTCACCTTACTGTAGTGACAATGATTTTCACTCTTGAGATGTGATGACTTAAGGATTCTTCTATTAATTTCTCCCTGAATTTTGATCGCATTAATTTGGGAGGAGAAAGATTTTAATAAGGATTGTGGTTAAAAATAACTTATTTAAAATCTGATTTTCGACAGCCTTTACAATTCTTTTTGGATCAGAAATGAATCCATTCAAGTGACTTAGTGAATTTCATTTCAACGGCAATAATATTGCCATTATGAACCATTACTCAGGAGAAATTCACTAAGTCTTGATATAATCATCACAGACTTAATGATTTTCTCCTGAATATATTTTGCTTCCTCACTACCGAAGGTAGGGAAGCTTTGTATTCGTGAAAGAAGTGAAAAAAAAATGTCCTCCAAAATCAAAATTTCCACTTGCTTTTTGCGTTTTAGAGCTTCCCGAACAATTTTGGTTCCGTGTCTGTCTGTCTGTCTGTCGGTCTGTCGGTCTGTCTGTGGTCAATCCTTGTCCCGGGCAAAACTATACTAACCTGTGGTCCGATTTTGATGAAATTTTCAGGGATTGTGCGGGTTAGGTCCTAGGCGGTCCCCTATAAATTTCAGCACCTTCGGACCAATAGGAGCGAGTGCGCATGCGCAAACGTGAATTTTCTGGGACCTCGGTTTCTCGGTTTCTAATGAACCGATTTTGCTCAAATTTGGAGGTTAGTTAGGGACTAACGTCTAAGAGACACCCTATAAGTTTCAATCAAATTGGTCAAGTAATAGCCGCTGCGCATGCGCGAACTTTAAATTTATTGTTACAACCAAAACTCCGCAACTATTCAACCGATTTCGATGAAATTTTCAGGGATTGTGTGGGTTAGGTCCTAGACGGTGGACCGCTAATATTTTGGTATTCAATAACTCTTTGAATCATAATTTTTTCGCCAACTGATTCTATACGTCCATGTTACAATGAGTGAGGAAGCTATACTGCCCACCCAACTTGGCAGACGTTTTTTTTTAATTTTGACTTTGTGAAAAGCCATTTTGCATTTTTCCGAGGAAACGGTTGCTCGGATCCCAAAACTAACGTCACCAATCGATCGGGCGTTAAAAAATACATAGGAGTAGCCAATAAACCGAAAATTGAAAAAATTGACTTAGTGAATTTCACTTGTAAGCCGACGATATCATCTATCGATTAGGGATGGGTATCGATACTCGATATTTTAAAATATCGATACTTTTGCACTGATACTCGATATTTTAGTATCGATACTGCACTATCCGATATTTTTGGGTATCGATACTTTGGATCCGATATTTCTAAATATCGAATATCGATACATTCCTTGCGGAAAATTCAACAGAATGGCTAAAAAATGGAGAAGGTAGAGGGGCTTTCAGGTCATTACTCTTTGGTTGCACAAATACCGTTAATATCATGGAGAAAATAACTCTGCTTGGACTCTTGATTGTGAAAAATGAATAAACATTGTTGAAAAAATTATTTTTCTTGGGAATATTGGATAATATTGATAGTTTGTGACACTAAAGTATCGATACTCGATATTCCAAAATATCGATACTTATGCCCGACGATACTTGGGATATCGATACCGTAGACTGGGGTGATATTGATCAATTTCTACAGTTTTTCCTTGAAAACTACCAGTGTAATAATTCAAAAAAATCTGAAAAAAATAGTTTATATTCTCCCACATCTTGCGAACAGTATCCTATATCAAACTTTGAAATTTTGTTGAATTAAGCTCATTTAAAAAAATAATTAAATTGATCAGTATCACCCCCCACATAGGGGGTGATAGTGATCACTAATTTAAAATCGAACTTAAACATATTAAAAACAATTAAAAATCGAACTTAAACAATTAAAAATTGTTTTTTAGCACCCTGAGGTAAAAAAAACCCCCTCTAACAACTAATTTCAGAACAATTTTTATTGAAAAACTAATGAAAACCAACTCTTAACTTGTAAAAATCAGAATAATGCCAAAATTCAAGACTCGTAATATCCTCTTCAGTATTTATTATTATAATGAGACCATTCGTGGCACATGTTTGGTAACTGACAAGAAAAACTTATTTTAAAGCACTTGTTGCCAAAAATAATGATGGACCAATCACTTTTTGATAGTTTTGGGGCATTTCGGCCGTGATCACTATCACCCCCTGGAAATGAGTTGTTTTTGTTTTTAACAGATAACCAACTGTAGTAACACAGAAAAAACAAACTAATAATTAGTTTGCAATTATTGCAGATATTTCATGCTTACCTCTAGTAGAAACAAAATCTTTTCGCTAGAACTTCATCACACAACACCCGACACCGGCACAACAGAAGTTACAATCACAATGTCAGCTGGGCCCGATTTTGAGATTTGTTTATTTCCTTATCAGCTACCATGGTAACCTAGACTATCGGGCGGGAACGATATCCCCCAAAGAAGACATTGTTACGAACACATAACACTACCTAACTTTCCAATTTAGGACTGTGTGGAGCGCTGCAATCGCATGCAAATGGAAAAAGGCGTGTTGATCAGTATCACCCCAGCATATCAGTATCACCCCAGTTCACGGTACTCGGATACGATACAGTATCGATACAAAATATCGATACTTTTGCAACGATATCCATCCTTACTATCGATACATTTGTCTCTGTCCCTAGGTGGTATAGAAAATTAATATAATGCCTTCTCCACTACCTTCTAACATCGCTGACAAAAAGAGACCCGTTGAAAAGAGTAATGGAATTAGTGACAACAAACCAACTAAAAAGAAGAAGAAGTTAGGAGATTTTTGTAAGTTTCTACCTAGTAGCTTTGTTAGGAGTGGTCCAAGTTGTACATCTCACTTTCAGTTGGTTTTCCTTTTCCGACTTTCTAGTTTTCTTGGTTTGCAGCGAGCAGAGGTAAACCTGGTAATTTTCTGTTCCTAAGCCCCTTGGGTCCCATCAGCAATCAAAAGTGCGGAAATGGAGCACTTTGAAAAAATTCCGAACAACTCGGCCAGGTGTCGCCATTGATGCCCAGGTGAAAACAAGTGGAAACAAGTGGGTGTGGCACATAGGGTGACTCGCCCAGTGAATGAACACCCCCCAGTGAATGAACAGTACGAGGTTATTTGGGAATAATAAGGCTTGTGATGCAACCTGGTGATAACGGTGTTTTTCATTAGTTCCATCAACATATCATAGATAGCAGGGTGAAGCAGTAGATAAAAAGAAGTCTGCCATCTTCTTCAGTTTTGATGTTATCAACAGGTCGGTCTCCATGAACATCTCTGGGGGTAACAACTGGAGTTGGCCATTACGTGGGGATTACTGTTTAGAGGTAAGTAAAATGCTAAATTAGTCAATTTCATGCTTTATTATTGTGGCTGATATGTTTTTCTAGAGGGAACTAATTGGGTAGAAGGGAATTTTATTAGATTATGATATGTTTTGTTGGGTGTTCATACTGTGGGAGCTGAAATATGACCTCCAAACAGTAAATGAACGACAGTAAAATGACTGTTCATTCACTAGCTGGAGGGTTATTTCACGGTTTTTAAATCGAATGGAGGCTTCCCAAGTGAAGAAACAACTAAACTGCTGATTTTTTGCCTCAACTTGTTTAATAACTATCCTATCCAGTGAATGAACAGGTGAATATGTCTGGGAATGGAGTGTTCATTCACTGGAATTTCAGGGTTCATTCACTGGGAAATAGTGTTCATTCATGGGGTGAAATACAATAACTACTTTATTGTGGAAAATTAGCTATAAAAATCAACTTTTCTCTTCTTCTCCCATGCTATTCTTGTTCCTTATATAATTTTAAACAACATCAGACAAATTCAAGTAGTGTAGTACTGCAACTTTAAGAAATATAGACATTAAAGTTCTTCACTAGTTTGCTAAGAGCTTAAGTGTTCATTCACTGGGCGAGTCACCCTAGCATCCTCGTATCCATAACCCGATTATATAGATGATCCGATGCATAGTAGTTAATCTCAAAACACCAATCTCTAAGTACCTTTCACTACCCTCATAGGGGACCATCTACACGCTAATCTGAACAATCCTAGAAAATTTCATCAAATTCGGATGAAAAATGTAAATGTTATGGCTGTTACAAGGATTTTACGTATGCGCATGCGCAGAGGCTTCTGTAAATTTTAAGGCCTTGATTTTTATTGGGGACCATCTACAACCTAATCTACATAATCCCTACAAATGTCATCGAAATCGGGTAGAAAATGTGGAAGTTATGGCTGTTACAAGGAATTCACGTTTGCGCACGCAGTCGCTTCTATCAGTCCGAGGATGATGATTTTCATAGGGGACCGTCTACACACCAACCCGCACAATCCCTGAAAATTTCATAGAAATCGGACAACAACTTCGTATAGTTATGCCCGTTACAAGGATTTCATGACAGACACACACACAGACAGACACGGAGCCAAAATTGTTCAGAAAGGTCTAAAACGCAAAACGCGAGTCAAAATTTTGATTTTGGAGAACTTTTTTTTTCGTCCTTGAAAAGTGAAAACAAAGCTTCCGCTACCTTGGTAGACTCGGAAGCAACATTTCAAATTTTAAACTATCATCTTGAGCATAAACTCGAAATTTTTTGTCATTTTTGAATTCTACGCAAAAAATTATGGAGAATAGCGGTTGTCCGATTTTTTTCATCCACAACAATCAGAGAAAATAAGGAGGGAGGGGAGCGCAGTTACTGGGGCACCCTGTATTCCAGTCAAATAATATCAATTTCAAAGTCGCATTTCACACCAAAAACCTAAAAAAAAATTAAAAAACACACATTTATAGACACTGTTTTGTGAATTTTTTAAACTAATACTTAAGAAATTTTTAAAATTTCTGATGGAGTATTCATACGGGAAATTTCAACAAAATAGGGATATACCATAAATATTAATATGTTTAAATGCCTACTTATTTCCATTAATAACCTCAAAAAATACGTTTTACGGCCTCACTATTTGTTGAAAATTGGATCCCTTCGGGGAAATCGCTGGCTAACGAATTCATCCTTTCTTTTATTAGTGCGGACTTTTCTCCAATATCAGCATGGGTTTTACTTTTTAGCTACTTCTCAGCTCAAGTTATCGACTTGGATAGTTCCAAAACGGATTTCCACGAAGAAATAATTCAAGTAAGTACTAAAACTTAGTAAATTGCAATGGCTGAATTTTCTTCGAAAATTCGCTGAAACTCTTTCTTTCAGGGCGATTGTAACTTTTTTTCTTGCTTCGATAAATATTGAAAACTAGGAAGTTAGATAATGTTATGGAAATGCAAAAGTTTATCGTGACTTACCCACAAGGTCTCTCCGTGAAGACGATGTAGTTGGAGTGTTCAGCGGGGACTCGCTCGACAAACTTGACGCAAGTGAAGTTTTCCCAGTGTCTCATCGCTTGTTTGAACAGCGCTTTGTGCAGACCTGAACAAGGAGAAACACAAGATTTTTATTCCCACAATCACGAAGTTGAATACCCTATCGAACGTGCGTGCGGAGGACTACAACTTCGGATCGGATCCACACAGAGAGATTTCTTTATTCAAAACTTGTACAGCAGTAGGTGGAACAAACGTGAGAAGTGTGTGATTGCCTGTCGGAGACTGCATGGAACCAATTTCTCAACTCTCCGTGATTTCAAAAGACCTAACGTTAAAAAGAGCTGAAGGTCTTCGAGGTATTTGATAGAAATGTCGGTGTTCTCCTTGCATAAATGAAGACTACAGGCGAAGAACGGGCTAACTGCCTTTTTCCTCGAAATCGAGTTAGGCGCTGCTCCATATGTATTTTTGGACGCCGAACACGGCCATCAGGTCAAAACAGCGAAAAAGTGAGTCTAAAGGCATCAAAACCGCAGGTGAGTGTTTCGTATGCAGGGAAAGAACGTGTTTATCCGAGCGGTACAGCGAATGAACAGGCTAACGTCGAGCCGTCGCTCTCCCCACCGTACCCAATCAGAGTCTAGAATGTGATTTTTTAGGGCGTTTCTAGCGTTTTCTAGACCCGAGATTCCTTAATAAAGCTCCAATGAAAACTCGGCCACTGAGAGAGGTCAAGTTTGATGTTGCTCATCCTCGCCTTGTTTACTACCGAGAAAGCTTTAATGGAAATTTTTCAAGTAGTTTTGTGACACCGAATCTTCCTCAGCAACATAAAACTGGACGCGGGGGTCGAGGACGTCGAGTCAGAGGACGAGTGGCTCCACCTCCAAAACCGACCACCACAGGCAACCTGCTAGCATCGGAGTTTTATTTTCCACAAAGGGCCTACAGAAAACGAATCCCGATCTCGGCCGAAAAATACAATGATGTGAATCACTTGACGAAATTTTGTGAGCAGAGGGCAAAGGACTACTATGAGCGGCTACCGCACAAATAAGGAGTACCTTCCTACCAAAACCAGGAAAATTCGCCTGACATCATTTTTGTATTTTCAAGTCACCTTATGTTAATTTTTTATTATTTTTCAAGTTGCAAGTTTCCAGCGAGATGTATCAATAAAATCGCTTTTCCTGGAGCATTGTCTATTGTTTTCTGATGGAATACCCTGTTTATGATTTGACCGCAAAGGTGCCAACTCAACATTAACTCATTGTGGGAACGGTGGTTACTAGTTGAGGAAACAACTAGCAGACAACTAGCAACATTTCTTTCATCATTCCCCTCATCGCGTATTAGGGATAGCCCGTTTTTCGCTGTTTTTCGGGACATTGGACACTTTGTACCGTTTTAACTTGAGTAAAACTTAATCTGGAGGTATTTCGACTATTTTATCACATGCACCAGTGTAACAGCTCAAGTACTTCAAATTTTCAGATTTTTTGATGGCTAACTGTTGATTTTATTTTGTTTTTCGCATTCAACTTTATTTATCTCGAAAGTAGAAAATCAGCAGATAGCCTGTTCTTCCCCTGTAGTCTTCAAATGGCGTAACAATCCAAAGGAATGAAATGTAAAGGTAGAACACTAACGGGGGAAAAACTAACGAAACGGAAACTTGCGTTTTTCTCGGACAGTTCACGAGTATCTCAACTTTCCACGAAAAAATGTTTCTATTTGTCGTGTAACACAGAATGCAATAACACTAGCTAACATTTACAAAACAATGGAAAACATATTGGAACAAGTGATAGAAGGACATGTAATGCAGGTAATAAAAAAAGAAGAAGAAAATAAAAACGCTGCAAATTATTACACAATGGTTTATTATTTTTCTCTATAGATCACTCGTCTACAAAATCACCAACCATCCAATGTGAAGGAAAAAAATAAATAAATAAATAAATAAAAAAAATCAAAATTACCAACCATCGATCGCATTTCGGTCAGCTCTAATTTGAACGGAGATTAGGCCTCTTTTGCGATTCACACTCGTGTTTTGATTTATATATACATATATTTCAATATAAACACTTAAATTTTCGTAGGGAGCGAACGGTTTGTCCTACAGAGCTTCGCGTGGTCTCAAAAAATTCTAAAAATTCTATAGAATCTTAAATTGAAGGAAAAACAATACCTTTATATCGAAATTTTTTGAGTTAGGGCGTTTTCAAAATTTCAAAATTGATTTTGGAACCCTTAGAAGTGACCTACATTAACCAAAAGCTTCGGGGCATGACTAGACCCCAAATGGAGCCAACATACCAAATTTCATAAAAATCGGTCAATGCTAAGTGGCAAAAGTGCCCCCGTACGGCGGACGGACGGCCAAATTTTTATTCGATTTTTGGATTCTACGTACCTTAAAACGTAAACCATCAAATTTTGAGGGGGTGTAAAAATTTTTTTTTTCTTGGTCGATTCCAAAGGTTCATTATTGAAAATAATAAACCAAAAGGAGCCTCCAAGGCACAAAGGCAGCGGAGCCCAGCAGGGTACCCAACCAGCACCGGGCCCACCCACCATGGTGGCTCCCTACCCATACTGGGCAACGGCCAAGCACCTGATGGTACCCAGACATCCCAAGTTTTGTTTCCCGAAATCCATTCGTGGTAGATAAATTCAAAGAGTTTCTGTTTGGTTCGTTTTTGCTTCCGAGTCTACCAAGGTAGCGGAAGCTTTGTTTTCACTTTTCAAGGAAGAAAAAAAAAGTTCTCCAAAATCAAAATTTTCACTCGCGTTTTGCGTTTTAGACCTTTCTGAACTATTTTGGTTCCGTGTCTGTCTGTCTGTGTGTCTGTCATGGATTCCAATTTTCAGGGATTGTGCGGGTTGGTGTGTAGACGGTCCCCTATGAAAATCATCATCCTCGGACTGATAGAAGCGACTGCGCATGCACAAACGTGAATTCCTTGTAACGGCCATAACTTCTACATTTTCTACCCGATTTCGATGAAATTTTCAGGGATTATGCGGATTAGGTTGTAGATGGTCCCCAATGAAGATCATCACTCCCGGACTGATAGTAGCTGCTGAACATGCGCATACGTGAATTCCTTGTAACAGCCATAACATCTACATTTTCCATCCGATTTCAATGAAATTTCCAGGGATGTTACTGAGTAGTGTTTAGATGGTCCTCTATGAAAATCATAGAGAATGGTTTTCCATAGAGGGATGGTCCCCTGTGAGAATCTCAAATCCTATTCATCGCATCACTAGGCCTCAATAGGTCAGAGGTAGCGCATAGAACTATCCCCCAGGGGTCCCGGGTTCGAATCCCAGCCGAGGCTAAGCATTTTTTTGGTACAATCACATACATCTACTCACTTAATTTTTCATCCGAATTTGATGAAATTTTCTAGGATTGTCCAGATTAGCGTGTAGATGGTCCCCTATGAGGGTAGTGAAAGGTACTTAGAGATTGGTGTTTTGAGATTAACTACTATGCATCGGATCATCTACATAATCGAGGAAACTATGTGCCTCACCCACTTGGCAGACTTTTTTTTTCTTTTTCCGTTCTGTTTTACAACATTTTAACTAGTGGTGTTCGGTTTTTGTTCATTTAAATAAACTACGGACGGTAAACCTACGGTTCTACAGTAAAATCATTTAATAATGTTTAATTAATCGTATTTTTTCCCCATCAAAAAACAATTTTTCTATCCTCTTGATTTATATCGTGATGTGACGCTTGCAAACCCCATCGTGACATGACGCTCGTAACGTTCAGAAAACAATTGGAAACGTCCTGTTAATCATTATTAAATGATAAAAATTCAGATAATCGAGTTCACTTTATGTTTATAATTGGTTTAATGTTGGAGGAACGTCTGCCAAGTGGGTGTGGCACATTCGTATCCATAACCCGATTGTATAGATGATAGCATAGTAGTTAATCTCAAAACATCAATCTCTAAGTACCTTGCACTACCCTCATAGGGGACCATCTACACCCCAATCCGCACAATCCCTGAAAATTTCATCGAAATCGGATGAGAAAAGTAGAATTTATGGCTGTGGCGAGGATTTCATGACAGACAGACAGACACGAAGTCCAGGAAGGTCTGAAACGTAAAACGCGAGTGGAAATTTTATTTTGAAGAAATTTTTTTTTCAATCTTGAAAAGTGAAAACAAAGCTTCCGCTGCCTTGGTAGACTAGGAAGCAAAACCTACTGAAATCAGCATTTCAAAACAAACAATGGGGAATTTGCCTCACATTTTTTTTTCGAATGAGGGTTTATTTTTATGGAATAAAACCATAGTGAGCTGCTCGAAAACGCATCCAAAAAATTTAGAGAATTTAAGGAAGATCGAAATTTTAAATGTGGTGGCAATGTGTAAGAGGCAGCCATGTTTGAAACGTAACGGATATTCTACCAATCTGACTTCAAAGGAGGTTCAGTGGCGCTTACCACAGAAGCGGAACATACACGAACTTTTAGCTTACAAGGATTACCACAAGAGTGCGCCGCGAACTGGCAGGAAGAACCCAGACACAAAAGTGACCAAAAGAAACAATATTACTCACTTTTTTACAATACGAATCTACCTACTAGTTTATCAAGCATTATTAGTCTTCATCTTCTCTTATTTAGTTTCAAGATTTGAATCACATTATTCGAGTAGCCATTTCACTGGATCGTTTTGTGTGGCGGTGCTAGAACTCTTGTCTGTTGTCGGAGTTGTTTTCGCGTCGTTTTTTTTTTTTTGTATGACGTCAACAATATTCCTCGATTTTCGCGGTGTTTTGTAACAGAGGTTCACTTGTTTAGTCATTTTCTCCTACGGTAATTTTTTCCCCTTGGTTATTCCTAGTGTTAACCCTCGGGTGAGCGCGCCTCTGAGTGTAACAAGAGCGGGCGCGGGCGGCCCTGAGGGCCGCTCTTTGTTGTTTTGCGTTCCTAAATGTAGGATTGAGGCCGCGAAAAGGAAAAAATGTACTCAAAAATATGTGAGCATTTAAAAGTACTCATTTTTATCAACACAATATAGTTTCTTAATAGTACTGCAATATTCCCCTACATTGGTAATACATAAGTAGGTATCTCACTTTTTTCTCACTAAAAAAACTCAGGAACTCGTAACTTGCGAAAATGTATTTACTACTGTCTACCTCCATATATTTTATCCATCTCTTTTCTAGAGAAGATGAAAAAAATGATTATTTCTGACTTTGAATGAAAGTTAGGAAAATGTGTAATGGTAACATTTGATAAAACAATAGAAATAATAGAAAAAATAGAAGTAGAGAAGATAGATAAGAAGTAGAGAAAGAAAGAGGGGTAGCGGAAATGTTGGAGGGGGTCTTGTAGAAGGATTACCGGGAGTGGGGGTTCAACCTTTCCCGATAGTTTTCGAATCTGAATAAAAAAACATTAACGGCGGACCTGAGGTCCGCCCCGCGCCCGCCGCTGGGTTAAACGTTATTCTAGGGCCCTATTATAGGATTTGACTTGAAATTCCAGAATCTAAAATTGAGGCAAATTCCCCATTCTCTGGTAACTCGGTCGTGAAGTTTAAAACTAGGATTCTGATTTTCCAATTACCGGAAAAGTTGCCGTCGATTTCGTAGGGGATGACCCCGTGCTCCCAGACGCGCTCTTTCCTGGCGGTGGCCGCTCGGACGAACCTTCGAGCCGTTTTTTCCCCTTCAGTGTAGAGTCTCACCACTTCTCCATCAGGACGCACCAGCCGCCTGCAATTTCAACAAGAATTAAGTGAAATAAATTCTTTATTCGCTTTCAAGTAGGTACATAATCTACCTTAAAGCGCAAAGGCGCTATGTTCATCCATCTTCCACTTTTTTGTTTTTCTTTAATTTCAGAAAAATTCAAATTCAACAAAAATGTGATATTGACGTTTTTGAAGATTGATTGAGCTTGAACATTTCTTAAAGAAATTAAAGAGTTTAGTGTAACAAGCCAATTTTTAGGAATTATGGACTGTCGAAGACTTCTTTAGCGTGTTTCTCAAAACTTCGTAATATACGTAATATGTAATAGCAGCTGAATGAGGAAATGTGCAAAAATATAATTAGGTGGAACAGCTTGGAAAATATTGAAGAGACTAACTAGATTGGTGAACACTTTGGGAGAATCATAGCATAGACTAAATCAAAAAGAATTGAACATTGATTATGAACGTCTCTTTTTACAGTAACTATCTGAGTATTACTATCTGAGTACCTGAGTATGACTAACTGAGTATCTGAGTATTACTCTTGTTCTGATGCGTCAAATGCGTTTGAACAAGAGACATTTCTGGCATTTGATGCAGGTAGCTATCGTACAAAAATAATCAAAAGATTTCGAGCTAGGGCATTTTGAAAAACTTCTGGGCACAACTAGACCCGAAATGGAGCCGATTTACCAAATTTCATCAAAATTGGTCCACGGAAACTGTGCAGCGTACGGCGGATGGACCGAAAAATTTGTATTCGATTTTCGGATTCTACTTAGTTTTGAAACGTAAATCATCAAATTTTGAAGGGGAGGGGGAGGGGTTAAACAACGTTTTCCTTGCTCGATTCCAAAGGTTTGTCATTAGCATAGTAAAAAATTAACCAAAATTGATCCTTGAATTCTGTGGAATGCGGGGCCGAGAGTGGTGATGAAAGTCACATTCAGTTCCCTGGAAGAAGGAGAAGGAAGGTCCACCCACGATGGATGGAACTTCTACTACCTGAGCAGTCTGATGAGCGGCTTGGAAGATTAGATCCATCATCTAGTTTGTTATTGATGATTAGGGTTGTCCGATACTTAACAATACGAGCCGTATATGTATCAACTTTGTATTGGACAGAAAGACACTTAGTATCTATACCAAAATTCATGTATTACAAGAAAAGTAACGATACCGTACTTATATCGTGGAACCAGTGCGATACAAGTATTGACATTGATTCTTCTATTTGAGTACCACTGAGAGTACTCGTATGCTTTGTCGGTATTGGACAACCTATTGATAATGCCCCACTCGTTGAAAATAATTCAACAAACTCATTATTTTTGAAATAGTAAACGAGGTACGTTCTAAATACTTCGTTTTTAAGACGTCCCTCCCTTAGTAAGACTTGGGCGCCCTCAAGCGATTAATCTGGGGGAAGAGGGACAATTGAGACAAAAATAAGTGCGTAAAAATGCGTTCCAGTCCATTCTGAGTCATAAAATCTATAGGTGTACAATGTCTGTGTGAGAAAATCTTGTGTACTCTGCCCAGGCCTTATTCTCGTGGTTGTTCGTGCGGAATTCCTTCTAGCTGTGCTCTAAGTCGCAAGTATTTTGAATTTTGCCTTTGAAGGGGGGAAAAGGGCTCATTATACAATACAGCGAGCTGCCTGATCCTCAATTTATTCTCAACCAATTTTCGTGTTTATTTCATTTCGTCAAAATACCGCAACGGAAGGTGGTTAATGGAGTGGTTCTAATTACAAAAATACCCGTCTTTCAATATGTAAGGCGGAAAGCGAAAAGGGTCCTCTTGTCGGCGTTCGTCGAAATGGAGTCATTGCTATTTTCTCAATCTGTATAGATTTATGAAGAATTTAAGACCAAAAGCATCCTTGTAGCTCAAAAAATGACGAAGCTGCAGTATTTCAGTGTTTTGTAACAGAAAAAATGGATTTTGAGAAAAACGACCGTAAACTTCAAAATGCTACCTTAACCCTTAATGTCCTGAAGTATCTTTCGGAAGTCCGATTTTTAAGTATTCTTCAAAACGGTTCAACCAATTTTAAGCCAAAACCGATCGTTAAAAAAAAAAAAAAAAAAACGGTAAAACCATCGATCCCTGAGATAATATCGTATTAAGATCAGACCCACCTCTACCATGAACCGGAGAACAGTAAAGGTTAGCTTCATGAATTAGTATAGGAACCTTATTATAACAACTATTCTACCCAATTTAATTTGGATTCTTGCAGAAAAGACCGAATTGTTGAGGAAACAATAGTTGTGGTAGGGAATATCCAAGAATTAAAGAAAATTTAGGTTTTTCAATGGTGAATTTTGGAGACCTTAGGAGTAGAGCAGATGTATTACTGGAAACCTCAGGATGTGGGGGCCACTGCATCAATATTCCATTGAAATACTCCTGAAGGGGGAGTTCTTACTGGACTAACAGTTTTATTAGTACTATTTCGTTAATTTATTTCTTTTAGAATAAAAAGCTGCTGGATCCGGCAAGCCAAAATTGGATAGAACGTATTCTAAGCAGCTTATTTTTTAAATAACGGTAACGAATCCCCCCCTCCTCCCTTCTGAAGTATCTATCCTTCTGAGGTGTCCAAAAATATCTAGTTTTCCTCAAATTAAGAGGAGAACTGTTTTAAAAACACTTATAAGTCGATAAAGTGTTGCAGGTAAAAATCGGACTTCCAAAAAGATACTTCAGGATATTAAGGGTTAAATTCTTACTCTTAAATCGATATTTTCTTATTTAAGTTACTTTTGATTCGATTCGATCTTTTAGGTAACAGTGCAGAACAGAATCCTAATATATAAGACACTTATTGTACCAATTTGGACGTACTCTATAAACATCTGGGGCACCTGTTCTCGCTCACAATTCAGAAGAATAGAACAACAACAAAACAGCATTCTGCAAAAACGCATAATACACACTCCTGATTTTGTGAGAAACGAAACGAACACTTGGGTTCTAGAGGGTCCAAGGATCAATAATCAATAGAAAGTGAAAAATCGATACTTTCGACCTTCTTCCAGTTTTTAGGACGTCCCACAGTAAGACTTGGGCGTCCTTATGCGATCGATCTGGGGTGATGTTGGACAACACTCAACAGAAAAAAAAATAACCACACAGTAATCCGTTTTAGACCATTCTGAATCCAAATCCGCGAAAAAAACCATAGGTGTATGTGTGTGTGTGTGTGTGTGTGTATAGGTGTGTGTGTGTGTAACAAAATCTTGTGTACTCTGCACAGGCCTTAGTTCTCAACCGATTTTCCTGGTTCTTTTTTTGTTCGTCGCGGAAAACTATCTAGTTGTGCACTACGTCGCCGGAATTTCGAATTTTGCCTTTTAAGGGGGGGGGAAGGGGGGGTTAATGCTCGAAAAACGTGCGTTTTTGGGCATAATCTTGTGTACTCTGCCCAGGCCTTAGTTCGCAAAACGATTCTCGTGGTTCTTTTTTCGTTTGACGCGGAACACTATCTAGTTGTGCACTACGGCGCCGGAATTTCGAATTTTTCCTTTTCAGAGGGGGAAATGGGGGGGGTTAATGCTTAAAAAACGTGCGTTTGCGTGCATAATCTTGTAAACTCTGCCCATAGCCTCAATTTCCAACCGATTTGCGTGTTTCTTTTTTGTTTGACCCAAATAACTTCCGAGTTGTACATGATTTTACCAGAGTACAAAAATTCGCAAGGGGAGGGGGTGAGTGGGGGGATAATATTCACAAAATATCCGATTTTTCAATATTTCGGTTCCTTTACTGCTTACTAATGGGGAATTTGCCTCAATTTTAGATTCTGGAATTTCAAGGCAATCCTATTATAGGGCCCTAGAATAACGTTTAACACTAGGAATAACCAACGGAAAAAAATTACCATAGGAGAAAATGACTAAACAAGTGAACCTCTGTTACAAAACACCGCGAAAATCGAGGAATATCGTTGACGTCATACGAAAAAAAAACGACGCAAAAACAACGACAACAGACAGAGTTCTAGCAACCGCCACACAAACGATCCAGTGAAATGGCTACTCGAATAATGTGATTCAAATCTTGAAACTAAATAAGAGAAGATGAAGAATAATAATGCTTGATAAACTAGTAGATAGATTCGTATTGTAAAAAAAGTGAGTAATACTGTTTCTTTTGGTCAATTTTGTGTCTGGGGTTCTTCCTGCCAGTTCGTGGCGCACTCTTGTGCGCACTACTCGGAAGGTAAAAGTTCGTGTATGTTCCGCTTCTGTGGTAAGCGCCACAGAACCTCCTTTGAAGTCAGATTGGTAGAATATCCGTCACGTTTCAAACATGGCTGCCTCTTACAACATTGCCACCACATTTAAAATTTCCATCTTCCTTAAATTCTCTAAATTTTTGGATGCGTTTTCGAGCAGCTCACTATGGTTTTATTCCATAAAAATGAACCCTCATTCGAAAAAAAAAAAAAATGTGAGGCAAATTCCCATTGTACCCAAGCTTTGAAATTGAGGAAAAATTCTCATTATACCTCCGGATTTTCATGAATAATTCTCTGTACCGCCATGGAACTAATAGTGGTGCCACTGTGGTGCCAGGACATGGTGCCATGATGCCATAAACCTCTTATTTCGTGTTTTTTTTTTGTGTTCACCTTGAATACGGATGTGAACTTCGACGGACTGCCTACCAAAACTAACAGATGAAAGTTCAATGTTACGACGTATTTCCGCTTTGGTGCCAGACTGGCACCATTGTTGGCGTTGGGGAGGTGGCGGGGGGGGGGGGGGGGTGATCTCGAATTCGCATGTTGGGGTATCGTAGATCATGAATTTTAAAATGCTCTTCAATTTCGAGGCTCCCATGCCGCTAGAAATGTTATGGTGGATAATGGCGGGGGGGGGGGTCAGTATTTCTTGCCTAAAGTAATAAATAAATTACATCGAGTGAAACAGTTTTATCACTTAACAACTGGTTAAACTGATCTATAATGCTTATCCAATGGGACGTCCCCTGGAATGCATGCATTACTAAACAATATGTTTAGCCTTCTCCTCGAAATCAGCTTTGCCGACAAGAGGTCCCTTTTCGCTTTCCGCCCCAGTTCAACTAGTAAGGGACCGAAATATTATTCGGTGCCTATTAAGGCTTACTAGTTGAACTCAAGCTTTGAAATTCAGGGAAAATAATCAATATAGGTACCTCTGAGTTGAATGAACTCTACTGTGTGAGAGTTCTACTCCTCAACCAATGAAAGTCCCGTGGACTTGCGTGCATTACTAAACAACATAATTTTTATTGAACGTAAAAACAACATGAACATAAACATTTTTGTGTTTTATTTTTTAGTTTTTCAATTTTATTTTTACTTTTTATTATTTTTTAAAATTTTTTGATGATTTTTTTTGTTTTATATGGGTTTTCACAATTTTGTTGGGTTGGTAGGCAGGTACGGCTCCGTTGTGATTACTGAACGCTCTTGGTCCCAGGAAAGTGGATAGTAATCGCAATAATTTCGATACATCGTAACGATTGAAAACATTTAGAAATGTAAATGTAGGTACCACCTTATTTATTTATTTTTTCCACACTATACTCACTGAAAATTCCTGAGTTCTTTGTGGGAAATTTTCATTAAGACTCTGGGAAGGTACAGGGGTTCCAGCACGAGTTTGTTCTAGTTGAACCGTCCTTCGTTGCTCGGGAAAAAATAAAAATATCCAATATCGGTCACAGAGTGACAGGAATATTCGAGGCCCTACGGTACCTCGCATTCCTGCTGCCGAACCCGCAGAGGCTTAGCTGAAGGGGGGAGATTTACTTTTATTTCCTCCTTTTCCGGTGATATTGAGTCCAACATAGCAGTTTATTGTATACCTTCAATACTCGGGAATTCAGGCCTCTCGAATATTTCCCCCTGCCTTCAATATTTTCACGAGTCCTGAAATCCGGGGAACATTTGAGCAACAGGGGGTCTCCACACGGTAAGAATCAATCAGTTTAGTTTCCTCACTTATTTCCATCTGGACATTCATAAAGTTGGGGCATAAATATACATATGATCCAGGTCGTTAGAATTGTTTCGCAACAATCTTCACGATCTGTGGGAAGTTTTCAATTAATTTTCGATCAAATGGAAAACGGTCAATTCCGAATTTGTTCCGAGTCTGTCTGTCTGATGGCAAAACCGTAAGAATATAGTAGATAGCTATTGAATATAGTAAGAATTGAGCGGGTTGCTCCCTAAACATTTCTCGGTCTTTTCGGTTTCCACAAGTTATGCCGTAGGTACTGAGAATCTGAACAGCAAATTTGTAGATCGACCCAACAAAACACACTACGGTCAACAGAATGGGGTCCACTGAATTATCAACTCCTTCTTTGCCGAGCTTTCGGTAAATTTATTACCTTCTTCAGAGCTCGACAGACGTGTTATTCAGTGAGCATAGCAAGCGTCAATTTGAAAAGTGCTGATTGTGCTGGTCGGACGAACAAAAGAACCAGACAAATATAAAGAACCGAAAGCTGGTGTTAAATTCATTTTTCCAGTTTAATACCATGAAATTTAATCTTTAATAATTATGGTGGCGCCTCCACCAGCACATTGCAAATTGAATCTTGGTATACTCACTGAGTAAACCATCCTTCGAGCCCTGAAGAAGGTAATAAATTTACCGAAAGCTCGGCAAGAAGGAGTGAATGATTCAGTGGGACCCCATTCCCAATCTGTTGACGTGGTGTACTTTTATTATCATCCGTAGCAAACTCGTATAGTTCATTATATGGGATGCCCAAAATGGATTAGATCATTTCCAGCTCGGCGGTATTTCATTGGAGGCATGTATTTGCTACCCGAGTCTACCAAGGTAGCGGAAGCTTCGTTTTCACTGTTCAAGGTTGAAAAAGTCTGCCAAGTGGGGGTGGCACATAGCTTCCTCGTATCTATAACCCGATTGTATAGATGATGCATAGTAGTTAATCTTAAATACATCAATCTCTAATTACCTTCCACTACCCTCATAGGGGACCATCTACACGCTAATCTGAACAATCCTGAGAAACTTCGTCGAAATCGGATGGAAAATGTGGGAAGTTATGGCTGTCACAAGGAATTCACGTTCCGCATCCGCATCATCAGTCCGGAGTTGATGATTTTCATAAGGGACAACGTCAACCCGCACAATCCCTGAAAATTTCATCGAAACCGGGCAATACCATCGTATAGTTTATGGCCCGTTACAAAGGATTTCATGACAGACACGAAACCAAAATTGTTCAAGAAGACCTAAAACGGAGAACTGTTTTTTCTCAACCTTGAAAGTGAAAACAATGCTTCCGCTACCTTGGTAGACTAGGAAGAAAAACGCTGCAAATTATTACACAATGGTTTATTATTTTTCTATATAGATCACTCGTCTGCAAAGATCACTGGTCAGCTGGAAAACAATACCTTTATATCAACATTTTATGAGTTAAGGCGTTTTCGAAATTTCAAAATTCATTTTTCAACCCTTAGAAGTGACCTACATCAACCAAAATCTTCGGGGCACAACTAGACCCCAAATGGAGCCTACATAAAAACACTGCAAATTATTACACAATGGTTTATTATTTTTCTATATAGATCACTCGTCTACAAAACCACCAACCATCCAGAATGAAGAAATACATCGATCGTATTTCGGTCAGCTTTAACTTGAACGGAAATTAGGCCTCTTTTTGCGATTCACACGAGTGTTTTCTGATTTATATATATATATATATATATGTATGTATATATATATATATATATATATATATTATATTATATATATATATATATATATATATATATATATATATAATATATATATATATATATATATATTATATATATATATATTTACATCTTGGTACAAAATGACGTCCCGTATCATAGTTGTGGTAAAGTGACGTCCCCCTGAAGGAGTGGTCATTTTAACAAAATTTTGAAATTCCAACATTAATTAAGGCCGAGATACTTGTTAACCGACTCAGATATTCACATTTCGCTTGCTGATGACATATACAGTTCTTCACATATACGCTGTACATATGAACGCATAGTGGCTTCCGTTCACACAGCAGCTGAATTGACGTCCAGTAAGCTCGAGCTTACTGGACGTCAATTCCGCTGCAGTGTGAATAGCGCTGGCAAGGCGCCGCAGAGTTGAGGGCTGGAACCAGCCGTTTTCAAGGGTGTGGGAGAATGCCAAATTGGTGAACTCACCCAATTCAATCTCAGAACGTTTCGCAAAATGTGTCAATATAGAAAAGTAGAAGAGAAGTAGAAAAGAACCCCCCCTCACAAGTTGTTTACATGAAAAATAATGGGTAATTGCCAAAAAGGACCAATAAGAGAGAAATGGGGAAAATATAATTTTCAAGAGAAAAAATCATACATAGGAAATAAAATCGGGCCGAGTTTATTAGGCCCCACTTCCCTTCCTAAGGACCAGGAAGTTTAATAATGAGGGAGGGACATTGATCCATAATTAATGGTTCTATATGGTTCGCAAAATGTATCACTATAGAAAAAAACGTCTGCCAAGTTGGGTGGGCAGTATAGCTTCCTCACTCATTGTAACATGGACGAATAGAATCAGTTGGCGAAAAAATTATGATTCAAAGAGTTATTGAATACCAAAATATTGGCGATAATATGCGGGATAGGGTTGCAGGTATTAATGTTTTAATAGTGTTGTAAATAGTTGTGGTATATAAACCACTGAAATAAAAGAACGAAAGAGTGTAGGTATAAACCACCGTCTAGGACCTAACCCACACAATCCCTTAAAATTTCGTCGAAATTGGTTGAATAGTTGGGGAGTTTTGGTTGTAACAATAAATTTAAAGTTCGCGCATGCGCAGCGGCTATTGCTTGACCAATTTGATTGAAACTTATAGGGTGTCTCTCAGAAGTTAGTCCCTAACTAACCTCCAAATTTGAGCAAAATCGGTTCATTAGAAACCGAGAAACCGAGGTTCCAGGAAATTCACGTTTGCGCATGCGCACTCGCTCCTATTCGTCCGAAGGTGCTGAAATTGATAGGGGACCGTCTAGGACCTAACCCGCACAATCCCTGAAAATTTCATCAAAATCGGACCACAGGTTAGTATAGTTTTGCCCGGGACAAGGATTGACCACAGACAGACCGACAGACAGACAGACACGGAACCAAAATTGTTCGGGAAGCTCTAAAACGCAAAAAGCAAGTGGAAATTTTGATTTTGGAGGAAATTTTTTTTTTTCACTTCTTTCACGAATACAAAGCTTCTCAACCTTCGGTAGTGAGGAAGCAAAAGAGAAGTAGAAAAGAACCCCCCCTCACAAGTTGTTTAATAAGTTGTTATTAATAAAATCAATAAATATTCTTCCCAGATTATTAGAATCTGGAATTAGATCCTGTAATAAAAATGTTCAGCAGGATGGGGTTCGTAGTACCAATTTACGTATTTACTACCTTTGTGGGCGTCGCACATAGCTTCCTAACGTCAATAAAATATTGTTTCCATATCATTCGAATCTGGAATTAGATCTTGTAATACAAATGTACTAGCAGGATGGGGTTTGTAGTACCTATTTACGTATTTCACTACCTTTGTGGGCGTAGCACACAGCTTCCCAACATCAATAAAATATTGTTTCCACATTCTTCGAATCTGGAATTAGATCCTGTAATACAAATGTACGAGCAGGATGGGGTTCGTAGTACCAATTTACGTATTTTACTACCTTTGTGGGGGTAGCACATTGCTTCCCAACATCAATAAAATATTGTTTCCACATTCTTCGAATCTGGAATTAGATCCTGTAATACAAATGTACGAGCAGGATGGGGTTTGTAGTATCAATTTACGTATTTTACTACCTTTGTGGGCGTAGCACATAGCTTCCTAACATCAATAAAATATTGTTTCCATATTATTCGAATTTGGAATTAGATCCTGTAATAAGAATGTACGAGCATGATGGGATTCGTAGTACCAATTTACGAATTTTACTAGTACACACATGCGGGGAGTGCAATGATTTTTCCAATTTTTCTCGTCCATTCTTCAACAGTTCTGCCAAAATCCCATCTTCTCCAGGTCAATGAATTGGCTGGTGGTGGGGAAAAACCAGGTAAGTACAAAAAATAGAATTTTACAGGAGAGCATTTTTTTTCAAATTTTATTCTCAATACCGAATAATCTTCCTAACCGAATAATCACTAACGCCCCAGCCAATAGTAAGCATGGTTTCTTCACTTCTAAGGGATGAAAAATAAGGGTTGACATTTTGAAAACGCCCTAGCTCAAAAAAATCGATATAAAGGTATTGTTTTTCCATCAATTTAAGATAGCATAGAATTTTTAAAATTTTAGAGACCATGCGGAGCTCTGCAGCACAAACCGTTAGCTCCCTACGAGACCTTAAGGTTTTTCCTTCGATAAAACAAAATCACGAGTGTGAATCACCAAACAGGTCTAATCGCGTTCAAATAATATTTATTAATATTATTATTATTATTTAATATTTAATTTAATTTAATTTAATTTAATAATTAATACTATTATCAAGTAATATTATTATCTGACCAAAATGCGATCGCTGTTCGTTTCTTCTCGAGTTGTATTCAGTTTTGCTTCCGTAGCAACCAGTAATCAAATTTCCATACGAAGGACCCTATTTTTCGAATCGAATGCAAAGCGTTTATTTCTTCCAAAAACTTGATTTTGAAGGTGTGAAGGTAATTATGTAGCAGGTAAAAAGAGTTACAATGGTAAAATTGTGATCTTTGCAGACGAATGATCTATACAGAAAAATAATAAAAGAAAGGTGTTACTTTATACTCACTACCATATCTACGAATGGAGGTCTTCTTCAAAAAATCCACTTTCTAGCCGTCAAAATCATTTGTAAGTATCACTAACGGATTCAGCGTGAAAAATTACACAGGAATTGATACCAAACTCGTCATGTCATCCTAACATGGACGGTGGCCAGTGGACGAAATTTGTAATTCCCGCCCAACTTGAATTTTCCGCGCTATGGATCAACCTCCTACGAACGGGGATTGCTGAACTTCTACCTCTGAGGTTTGCGCCTCTCTCATTATCACATCTTTACTCGTCTGGCTCCCACATTATTTTCAATCCCCGAGTTTTTCGCCTTTTTTTTGGTTAATTATTTTCAATAACAAACCTTTGGAAACGACCAAGAAAAAAAATTAACCCCCCCTCAAAATTTGTTGGTTTACGTTTCAAGGTACGTGAAATTCAAAAATCGAATAAAAATTAGGCCGTCCGTCCGCCGTACTCGGCTCTTTCGTCACCCAGCATTGACCGATTTTGATGAAATTTGGTATAGGGGCCTTTTAGGGTCTAGTTGTGTGCCGTAGATGTTGGTTGCTGTAGGTCACTTCTAAGGGTTGAAATTTTGAAAACGCTCTATCTCAAAAAAGTTTTTTAGAAAGGTATTGTGTTTCCATCAATTTAAGATTTTTGGTAGGTTTCTGACTAGTCCGGTGTAAATGGAGGTGGAGAAAATGGCCAAGCTAGTCTTCAAAATTGTTGTATCATTGTTAGCACGACGTTTACGTCCTGGAACAGCACCCTATTCATGTGACTGATATAATTTTTTCTTATGGTAGAGTTCAGATGTTTGTAACGCAGAGAAACACATTGACTTATTTTTAAATAAGTTCTAAGAAAAAAATTCTTTAAAAATTCCAAGAAAAAAGTTTTTTTTCTACTCGTCTGCGGAGATCACAACTTTGCCATTGTCACTATTTTTTTTTTTAATTTGTTACTTACCAACCATAGGTACTTGCTACCTACCTACTACATAATTACCTTCACACCTTCTCAATCAAGTTTATTCGGAGGAAATAAACTCTTCACACTCGATTCGAAAAATAGAGTTCCTTACAGGAGTTTCTGTTATAAAACGAAGGAAACCCCTCAAGTTCTCGTGGGGAGCGAACGGTTTGTCCAATAAAGCTCCGCGTGGTCTAAAAAAATTCTAAAAATTCTATAGAATCTTAAATTGAAGGAAAAACAATACCTTTATATCGAAATTTTTTGAGTTAGGGCGTTTTCAAAATTTCAAAATTGATTTTGGAACCCTTAGGAGTGACCTACATCAACCAAAAGCTTCGGGGCACAACTAGACCCCAAATGGAGCCTACATACCAAATTTCATCAAAATCGGTCAATGCTAAGTGGCAAAAGTGCCGCGTACGGCGGACGGACGGCCAAAATTTTTATTCGATTTTTGGATTCTACGTACCTTGAAACGTAAACCATCAAATTTTGAGGGGGTGTTAAAATTTTTTTTTTCTTGGTCGATTCCAAAGGTTCATTATTGAAAATAATAAACCAAAAGAAGAGACACAAAGAGCGCAGCTTCCTCGGAAAGAACAGAGGGTTGATCCTCCCAAGAAAAAAAGAAAGACAGTATATATACTTCTTTTGGTTTATTATTTTCAATAATGAACCTTTGGAATCGACCAAGAAAAAAAAAATTTTAACACCCCCTCAAAATTTGATGGTTTACGTTTCAAGGTACGTAGAAATATTTAGAAATTTTCAGTTATAACTGAAAAAAAATCTAGTTGATAATTTTTGCTAATTGCTTCCGAGTCTACCAAGGTAGCGGAAGCTTTGTTTTCACTTTTCAAGGACGAAAAAAAAAAGTTCTCCAAAATCAAAATTTCCACTCGCGTTTTGCGTTTTAGACCTTTCTGAACAATTTTGGTTCCGTGTCTGTCTGTCTGTTGTCTGTCCGTCTGTCATCAATTCGTTGTAACGCGCATAACTATACGAAGTTATTGTCCGATTTCGATGAAATTTTCAGGGATTGTGCAGGTTGGTGTGTAGACAGTCCTCTATGAAAATCATCATCCTCGGACTGATACAAGCGACTGCGCATGCGCAAACGTGAATTCCTTGTAACGGCCATAACTTCTACATTTTCCATCCGATTTCAATGAAATTTTCAGGGATTATGTGGATTAAATTGTAGATAGTCCCCTATGAAAATCATCATCCCCGGACTGATAGAAGCGACTGCGCATGCGCAAACGTGAATATCCTTGTAACGGCTATAACTTCCACTTTTTCAACTTGATTTCAATGAAATTTTCAGGGATTATGTGGATTAAGTTGTAGATGGTCCCCTATGAAAATCATCATCCCCGGACTGATAGAAGCGACTGCGCATGCGCAAACGTGAATTCCTTGAAACGGCCATAACTTCCACAATCTCAATCCGATTTCAATTAAATTTTCAGGGATGTTACAGATTAGTATTTAGATGGTCCCCTATGAAAATCACCACCTTCGGACTGATAGTAGCCACTGCGCATGCGCAAACGTGAATTTCCTTGTAACGACCATAACTTCCACATTTTCCATCCGATTTCAATGAAATTTTCAGGGATGTTACAGAGTAATGTTTAGATGGTCCCCTATGAAAATCATAGAGAATTGTTCTTCATAGAGGGATTTATTCATAGAGGGATTGTCTTCTCTGAGAATCTCAAATCTTATTCATGACAAGTTTAATTGCTCAGAGGAATGAGTCTTGATTTGAGCTCCAGGGGTCGCGGGTTCGAATCCCAGCCAAGGCTAAGAATTTTTTTGATCCAATCACATACATCTACTCACTCAATTTTTCATCCGAATTTGATGACATTTTCTTGGATTGTCCAGATTAGCGTGTAGATGGTCCCCTATGAGGGTAGTGAAAGGTACTTAGAGATTGGTGTTTTGAGATTAACTACTATGCATCGGATCATCTATACAATCGGGTTATGGATACGAGGAAGCTATGTGCCACACCCACTTGGCAGACGTTTTTCTATTGTTCCAGTTATTTGTATAAATTATCTAGTTCATTTGTTCTAGTTGTATTTTACTTGCATTAGCCTATTCATTTTTTATTGCTCTAGTTAAGCTTATTTGAATTAGTTTTGTAGTTATTATCTAGTTACCTACTTGTTCTAGTTATTTGTATGTTCTAATGTTTGCAAAATTGTTTAATGTTCTAGTTGAAAATGTTTGCTGAAGATAAATACTTCTTTTAAAGATGAATTAAAAATATTTTTATTGATACATTGTGGTTTACCGTTTTATTATTCTCCCCTATTTTAAATTCTGACATTCCAAAACTATACACTGATAAGGATTTTTTTTTAAATTTAAATTAAGAAAAAGATTCAGCCTAATGTTCACATTACAACACACCCTAACTTACAAATCTCGTTCAGACAACACAACCTAATTGACCACGCAACACCACCTTATTGCAAATTTCAAACAGCAACACCACCTAATTGACCGATTTTCATGAAATTATTAGGTATTTGGATTTTTTCTATATGAATGAGTTTTTGAGGGGCTTCATAGTGGTAATATGACAAGAAGGTGCATGGTAATAATAATTTATTACAATAAAACAGTTTTTTGTGTCTCCTGTGAACCTGGGAAAAGTCAATTAGGTGGTGTTGCTTGGTGTTGTATAGATTCTATACAATATCAGATATTGTACAACAACAGATATTGTACAACATAGATTCTATATTGTTCCCTGATCTTTTGACTATTTGAAAATTTATTACTCAATACCCAAAAAGAAATTCACCAATTTTTAAGAAAATAGCAGTTTAGATATTAAACTGATTTTGATGATGCTTTTGGCCGGCGTACCCTTTCATCCTCACCTCGTCATACATAAAAAATATCGCATACATTTTTTCATAAATCTAGGATCAATTTCAATATTGTATTTCAATTTAAAGCATTTAATAAACGGTTTTGAAAATGACCCACTGCATTTATTTATTCTGTTATGAGTACCTATATTATACTGACAGTAGGTAGTACACAAGTACACAGTACAACCTACATTCTCAAAACTTGAGACTTTAGGACCAATTGGGAAGGTTTGGTGTCGCAGAACCAACAACGCAGGGACCGAGTGATAAGAGCGAAATAAGACCCTCACTGACGTTCTAAATTAATATGTGATGTGAAAAATAGTATTTCCCGATGCTATAAAAGGTATCTGGAAAAAAAAAACGGGTCAACTTTTTCCCGGTGAAGGGAGAGAGAATGCCCAGTGCTTTTGGATGGGAGTAGGCGCAGTTCGATGGCTGCTAGGTAGCAAGTACCTATGGTTGGTAAGTAACAAAAGTAGGTAGGTACCTACTACATAATTACCTTCACACCTTCTCAATCAAGTTTATTCGGAAGAAATAAACTCTTCACACTCGATTCGAAAAATAGAGTTCCTTACAGGAGTTTCTGTTATAAAACGAAGGAAACCCCTCAAGTTCTCGTAGGGAGCGAACGGTTTGTCCTACAAAGCTCCGCGTGGTCTCTAATATTTCTAAAAATTCAATACTATCTTCAATTGGTGAAAAAACAATACCTTTGTTTCGAGAGTTCCCGAGCTAGCGTACTTTTGAAAATGTCAACCCTTAACTTTACTCCTTAAAAGTAACTGATATCAATGAAAAACTTCGAGACACAATTAGACCCCCAATGGAGCCCATATACCAAATTTCAACCAAATCAGTCCATGGTTGGTAAGAAAAGTGCCGCGTATGGCGGACGGACGGAAAATTGTTTATTCGATTTTCGGTTTCTACGTTACCTTGAAACGTTAAACATCAAATTTTGAGGAGGGTTGAAATTTTTTCTGTTTGTCGATTCCAATGATTCATTATTGAAAATAATAAATCAAAAAATGCCGCGGATGGTCGGTTTTTTTAAGTTCGATTTTCGGATTCTACGTACTTTGAAACGTAAACCAACCATCGTTACTACCTACCTACTACTTAACTACACGATCAATCACAATAACAATCAAGTTTATTTAGAATACATAAAAGCTTCACACTCGATTCGAAGAAATAGGGAACTTGATTTCGGAAATTTACGTTGCTAGGACGCTTTTATCCCGAAATTCAATATTGTTGAATATTTTTCAACTTCAAATATTATAAAGCTAAGATTTTTGCGCGGTTTTTGGTGTTGAGGTAGGTTCGTGAAAAACCATTCAGAAGTAAAAAATTAGCAACCAAATGAAAAAGCTTCTTACTAAAACACAAACGGTGGATACCGCTTTCGTACAAGTACTCAACCACGAGAGACATATTATGCCTTATGTTTAATAAATTGAGAGCTTTCCAATGAGTGGTGAACGATTTTTGTGGGGTGGAAAATGAGGAAGTTAGTTTTCCCTAGGAACGATTGGTTGTACGTGAAAATCATCAGAAATTGAGGACGCTGAGACGGCGTTCCAGGTGTTTTAGTTCGATGGCTGCTGGAGTGGGCGAACCGAGGATTGCAACCTGGACGCCACTTCCACCGCTTTGTGTAAAGTTTAACTTTTGCAAATCATATACGAAACGTGCGCAGCGTCCTAGCGGAAATTGCGTGCACTAAATCTATACGTTTGCTGAAGAAAACCGTCAAAATGACGTCCTCCTAAAAAAGGGGGAGACGCCTCAATGAATCATTCTGTACAAGATGAGCCTGTTGTGTAAAATGACGTCCGTATACGGACGCCACTTTGCACCGGACGCCACTTTGAATGTAACTTTCTGTAGGGCGGACGCCAGATGCACGCAATATGCATATATATATATATATATATATATATATATATATATATATATATATATATATATATATATCAAAACACGAGTGTGAATCGCAAAAGAGGCCTAATCTCCGTTCAAATTAGAGCTGATCGAAATGTAATCAATAGTTGGTGATTGTGATTTTTAAAAATTTTTTTTTTTTTTCCCTTCATATTGGATGGTTGGTGGTTTTGCAGACGAGTGATCTATATAGAAAAATAATAAACCATTGTGTAATAATTTGCAGCGTTTATATTGAAGAATCTACGATCATATTTCTATCACGAATTGATGATTGGTCAAAAACACGAGTGTGAATCATCATTGCATCAGTATGATGCAAATGGAGTGATCACCAACCAGAAACTCTTTTCAAAGTTCCACGATGCTCCTGATGAATTAAGTAAGACATCAATCCCTTCTTCATTTTATATCGGAATCATTGTTTTAATTTTTCAAGGTTAGAAAAATGTTAACAAAATCAAAATTTGCACTCGCGTTTTACGTTTTAGACAATTTGGTTCAGTGTCTGTCTGTATGTGTGTCTAAAATTCGGTCGAGAGTCCACAGGAATCCACAATTTTAACTAAGCTTTTTGTAGCTTCAAGTGGGAATATGGAGCGCTCAAACTCAATAAGATATACAAAGAAGGATTCCATAACTACTATAGATATGATACAAATTTTGGTTACCTACTCACCGGGAACTCGCTGGTTGGTCTTCCCGTATTGACGCTATATATGTGTTTGATAACGTCCAAGGCTTCTTGTTTAAATCCTTTCGAAAGCAAGTATTTGGGACTCTCTTTGACCATTGAAAGAGATAATGCACCGACGAAGGGTGGTACTGAAGCCAGCAGTATAACAAATCTCCAAGAGCTGAATGTGAAGTAACCAAACACGTCCCATTTGAAAGTCAGCGGAATGAGAAATATGGCCAGAGCTGAAAATATTTAGATATTTATATAAAAAAGTTGAATTCAAAACATGCACCCATCAATTTTATTCACAAGGTGTAGGACCAACAAGCAACTAAATCATTCATTCCGAAAGGATGGCAACCCCCTCATCAGATACTGATTATGTAGTCCAAAGATAGATAGAGAGAGTAGGTAGCACTACAACCTAGATGAATTTGTTTCCACCGTGAGTAGTTTAGTCCTGACCACGTCACCCCTTCTTCATAAAAACATAATAGGTAATGATCCCATGATGCAGATCAACATACCTGGAAGGATAGCTGTGCACAAGTTTCCTATTGCTCCCGTTATAAGAATCGATACTGGTCGATTTGATTGTCGAATATTTTCTCCCACCAGAACATAACAGGGTATTATAACTCCTGCAGTGCTGTAAAACACAATATAATTATGAATTTAATAAATTCAATTCAATATTTCTCTACATATTGATGTTATCATCACGTGCTGTAAAGTGCGAATAAATAAATCAACTACCTTGCTCCATTTAGAAAAGTAACTGTAGCTAGCGATACTAGTCCAGGACAAAAGGCTGATACACAACTGAAGAAACAACTCGCAAAGTTACATCTAATAGCAATGTATTTTCTTCCATATTCGTCTGCCAAGTAGCCGAATAGATGTGAGGTAAACAGCATACCTGAACAAACAAAAATTTTAACTTTTACAGCTAGCTATGATGGAATTTAACCTTCACTTTCCAATCTTTTATAAGCCAGAAGTAGCATGAAATCAAAACGCTGCAAATCATTGCTCAAAGGTTTATTATTTTATGTATAGATCATCCTTCTGTATAGATCACTGGTTCTCCATCAATAGCACCTACCACCATCTGTATTCTCCCTTGACCTTCCCTCACAAATTTCAGCTCCTGCGTTCAATAGGATTGAAAATGGCTTCGGAGCTCACTCAGCTGATCAGTGATCAGAAGAGTGAAGAAGATCTCCTCGAATGCTGGAGACGCCTGGAAGAGCACTTCCATTCAATAGGATTGAAAATGGCTTTCGAGCTCACTCAGCTGATCAGTGATGTGAGGAGTGAAGAAGATCTCCTCGAATGCTGGAGACGCCTGGAAGAGCACTTCCATTCAATAGGATTGAAAATGGCTTCGGAGCTCACTCAGCTGATCAGTGATGTGAGGAGTGAAGAAGATCTCCTCGAATGCTGGAGACGCCTGGAAGAGCACTTCCATTCAATAGCATTGAAAATGGCTTCGGAGCTCACTCAGCTGATCAGTGATCTGATCAGCGAGCAATGATTTGCAGCGTTTTTTACCTACAAACATTGTTTTACCTACCAATTTTTTTTTACCTACCAACTATTGGTAGGTACTACCTACCACACTATAATGGCTTCACACCTTCACAATCAAGTTTATTAGAAAGAACTAAACGCTTCACACTCGATTCGAAAATAGAAAGCTTGATATGGAAATTTGATTACTGGTTACGCAGAAGGCAAAACTGAATACAACTCGAAGAAATGAACAGCGATCGCATTTTAGTCAGATAAAATTTGAACGGCGATTAGACCTCTTTTGCGATCCACACTCATGATTCTGTTTTATCGAAGGAAAACCTTCAAATACTCGTAGGGACCGAACGGTTTGTCCTACAGAGCTCCGGGTGGTCTCAAAAATTTTAAAAAATTCTGTACTATTTAAAATTGGTGAAAAAACGATACCTTTATTTCGAAAGTTTTCGAGCTAGGGCACTCTTGAAAATTTCAACCCTTAATTTTCACCCCTTAGAAGTGACCTACATCAACCAAAAGCTTCGCGGCACAACTAGACCCCAAATGGAGCCCATATACCAAATTTGAACCAAATCGGTCCAGTGTTGCTAAGAAAAGTGCCGCGTACGGCGTACGGCGGACGGCGTACGGCGTACGGCGTACGGCGTACGGCGGACGGCGTACGGCGGACGGCGTACGGCGTACGGCGGACGGACGGAAATCTTTTTATTCGATTTTCGGATTCTACGTACCTTGAAACGTAAAACATCAAATTTTGAGGGGGGGTTAAAATTTTTTTTTCTTGCTCGATTCCAAAGGCTTATTATTGAAAATAATAAACCAAAATCCTTAAGGATTCTTCGCCAACGCTTTTTATGAGCCAAGTGACCCTTAACTATGGGAGGGGGGGAGGGGGGGAGTTTGAGAAACATAGGCCAAAAGTCTGACAGTGCAATAGAAGAGAACCAAAATAAGTGGACAAGAAACAAATATAGTTTTTCAAATACCTAGTTTGTCAGTTAGGGCAGTAACTTTTGGGTAACTAGGCTTAAGAGGCTAAGAAGACAGGAATTAAGAGGTCTGCCAGAGGAAAGGGTGTTGATTTGGCTCCCGCATTGAAGTTAAAGCAAGATGAACCATATTGGTTGGCAGGGTAGATTCTGACACCGCCGAAAAATGACAGCTCTACTAAGTAGGTAACTCTTGCCCTGATAGTATCACACTAAAATTAGTTGCTCAAACTAATTCAGTAACTCTGAAAAATATGAATTTCCTCACCTGTGAACATCATTGTGGACAGTAACCCCTTCTCTCCAACGCTCAGATTCAAGTCGCAGTCAGTGGCTGGTATTACATAGGATAACAGTAGCGTGGTGAATATGCTGGCTAAAACGTTTAATCCCGCAGCAATGATGACACAATAGCTGTATTTCCCATAACCTGTGTTGTGTCCGACGGGAAGAAGGCGAATAAACACTTCAATTTTGCATAAAGAATGTTATATTGAAAGGAGCGGATTTGAAACTTGTTAGATTCGAACATGAGAAAGTGAGAAGTGATTTAACGCTAACGTGACTTGGAGCTTTGGGTAGAGGTTGAACTAGTTGATAGTTGTTTGATGCGTGGATGAATATACATTACACTCTCCCCCACTTGTAGAAGCTCTTACTAGTTTGAAAAATTGAACAAGAATACATGAATAATGAGTTCAAGCATACAAGCAAAAAATAGAACATTTTGAACATACAACCAAAAATAGACGTTTAAACATGCTTAGGAACATAATTCAGACATAGTAATAGTAAATTGAGATCTTAATTTGAACACAGTATTTTTTTTTAATTTTTTTTTTTTTTTAATATTTTTATTAAACAACATAATCTCGTAGGCGAACTGGAGGACGACGCTCTCTAGCAGATCGACGGAGATTTTCTCTTGGAGAAGCCGCTTGTGGCTCTTCTGGTGGTGAGTGGACGGAGTTAGGGACATTGAGACCCGGAAATTCGAATGAGTTAGGAACAGAAGTTTCAGGAAGCATGAAAAAAGGCGGAACTTGCTCCTGAACTGGCGAGGCAGGCGTTTCTAGATTGAGACGCTGCTCTGGAGGCTGCTGACGTTCAGGTTCATTGAACGTTACTTCAGTTTTCCTCAGTTGATCAGCATGGCGTTTTAGGCTGTAGCCATTTTCAAGTGTAACTTGGTAGTGAAGATTACCATATTTCTGGGTGATTTTCCCAAGTTTCCACGTATCCTTGTTTCCAGAATACCAACGAACAAGGACCTTGTCACCAGATTCGAACTCTTTGAAGGTGGAAGTTTGAAAGTGACCCTTTTATTTTTCCTGGGAGGTGTTGGCTTGAAAACGTCTAGTTGACAACGAATATTTCTATTCAAGTAGAGCTCAGCTGGTGTTTTACCGCATTTCAATGGTGTGGCCCGATACCTGAATAAAATTTCACGTACGTTGTGTTGTATTGAACCTGGTTCCATGGCATTCAACTTGGATTTCAACGTTTGAATGTACCGTTCCGCTAACCCATTGGTCGCAGGATGTCCTGGAGCAGAAAACTTTTGGATAATACCATTATTTTGACAGAACGTCGTGAATGATTCACTGTGAAAGATGGTGGCATTATCAGAAACCATAATTTCTGGAAAACCATGTGAGCAAAATATATCCAAGAGCAACTCTATGGTGTTGGCAGCTGTAGGGGCGTCCTTCAAAATTCTTACTTCTGCCCATTTTGACTTAGAGTCCACCAGTACCAAAAAGTGATGGTTTAGAAATGGTCCGGCGTAGTCGATATGAACCCTCTCGAAATTATGTTGAGGCTCATCCCATTGATGGACAGGTGCCTTTGCAGGACTCTTCAGGGTTAAGGCGCAATCCCTACAACTTTTGACCATCCTTTCGATGTCTTTGTCAATATTTCTCCAGAAGCAATGGCGTCTAGCGAGTTGTTTCATTTTAACAATTCCAACATGTGTGCGATGGAGTTCTTGTAATACCATTGTTTGAAGGACTTCAGGAATGACGACTCGTTCGTTTTTGAAAATTATTCCATTGGCCGTGCTATAATCTGGATCTCGGATTTCACCAGAGATAAGATCTTGTAGGAGTTTTGACAGTTGACGATCCTTTGACGTTTCTTCAGCTATTCTTACACTAGTGATGACGTCACATGATATCTGGTTGATCACTTGATCCTGGAGGGTTTGAACTTCAAGACTTAGGATCGCTTCTGTGGATACATTCTCATCACAGTAGGTAGCCCTGGAGAGACAGTCTACATGAACATGATCTTCAGCTTTTCGATGAACCACCTTATAATCAAATTCTTGGAGAAATGTGGCATAGCGCAGGAGCCTGGCAGATGTAAATGCCGGTAGCTTTGATTCTGGATGAAAGATTCTGGTAAGTGGTTGATTGTCAGTGATCAACGTGAATTGTTTGCCTGACAGATACATGTAAAATTTTGTGACTGAAAAGATGATCGCTAACGCCTCACGATCTAGCTGCGAGTAATTTTGCTCAGCGCTGGTTAGAGATCTCGAAATGAATGCGATGGGGCGCTCTTCCTCATTAACAACATGTGACAGAACTCCAGCTATACCAGTCGGGCTGGCGTCACAAGCTAATGATACAGGAAGTGAAGGGTCGAAGGGTATGAGCACCCTGTCACTCAAGATTTCAGTTTTGAGTCTCTCAAAAGCTCTTTGGCACTGTTTGGACCAAATCCATTTTTTATCTTGTTTAATTAACTGTCGAAGAGGATATGTAATGGTAGAAAGATTTGGAATAAATCTTGCATAATAGGTAACCATACCCAAAAAACGATGAAGTTCGTCTGGGCTCTGTGGTACTGGCATTTTGACGATGGCTTCTACTTTCTTGGGACATTTTGAAATTTTATTATGACTGACACAGTAGCCAAGATATTGAACCTGGGTTTGAAAGAAAACACACTTAGCTCTGTTCAGATGCAAATCGAATTTTTTCAATCTTTCAAGACAGGCAAGAAGTCGATGTTTGCATATCTCGAGAGTAGGACCATGTATTATGATATCATCGTAATAGGACATGGTTCCATCCAGATTTGACAAAATTTGGTCTAGAATGCGATTGAATTCGCTTGGTGCGCTCTTGATTCCGAAAGAAAGCCTATTCATAAGGTATGTGCCCCTATGCGTCGAGATCGTTTGAATTGCTCGGCTTTCCTCATCAACTTTGATATGTAGATAGGCCTTGAAAAGGTCTAGATGACAAAAATATTTAGAATTTCGCAAATTGTTGAGAATATCGTCAATTTTTCTAATCGGATGACGTGCGGACATAAGCTGTTTGTTTACACCAATTTTATAATCAACGCATAAGCGCAGAGACCCATCTGGTTTTGGAATAATTACCAGGGGCGATCCCCATTCACTGGTTTCGATTTTTGAAATGATACCTGACTGTTCGAGGTTGTCCAGTTCCTGGTTGACTTTGTCCAGTAGAGCGTACGGAACATTCCTCTCTTTGATGAACATCGGTTTTGAATTTGGGCGCAGCTGTAGAGAACAGGTAAATCCTGGAGTGCTTCCAATCTTAGGTTCGAAGATTTCGGCGTATTTGCGTACTATATCTGGAATTGGGTCAATCGAATTAACTTGAATGTTGGGAATATTCGAATTTTTTAGATCAATTTCTTCCAAACTGATACCTAGGTGTCGAATCCGAAAGTACCAAGTGTACGATCGAAATTCTATCTCTGTGGGTTTTAACTCGATAGGGAGTCTTAGGCACTGAAAATCTGACAAAGGGAGCAGTGTGAGCCCAGCGCCTGAATCCACCTCGAAATTTTGAACACGTCCTTCGATTTTAACATCGACGTAATATTTGGTAGAGTCTTGAGGCCCACTAGATTTCCCAAAAATATCCACAACCTGATGTATACCATCCAGATCCTTGAAGGTTGAAATGTCAATGAAGTTGGCTGACTGGAGGTTTCGTGAAGGGCTGGTTTTGTTTGAATTGTTCCTAGACTTCATGAGTGTAGAAATACACACCCGTGAAACATGACCGGATTTTCTGCATGAATCACAACGAAGTTTTGAATGATTGGCCCGGCATTCTTTTGTTGAGTGATTTTGACGACCACAATGCAGGCATGAATTTTCAAGTCCGAGTTGCCGATAGTTGAGTCGAGACCTTGATTTTGAACGGGAGGTTCGAATAGTACCAGGAGACCTACCACGAAATTGGGTGTAAGAATTATCGACAGACGAGCGGTGTTTTGAACGTGATCTTTGTTGACTTATTTTATTGACGTCTGTACTACAAAGTGATGGTGATGTCACAGGTTGACGATTCGAAAGTTCGCGACTGTCAATTTTGGAGGCTTCCAGTGCGAGGGTTTTTTCCAAAATGTCATCGAATTATGATTTTTCTGATTGTAACAAGAGTTCCCGTATAGAATTGTCACGGAGACCACGGATAAATTGTGCTCGCAGGAAGGTATCGGCAATGCTGGAATTACAAGTGTCGTTGGCGCAAATGAAATCGCAATCCGAAATATCCCGACGTAGTACAGCCACATATTCAGCTATAGATTGACTGTCTTGCTGATACTGTGATAAAAATCTGTGTTGAGCAACCAGAACATTTCGTTTTGGACACAGGTGTTTTTCAAGTTGTGATATTAGTTCGTCGTATGTCAGCTCACTGGGATGTCTTGGAGCAATTAGGGACGCAATTAGCTGGTAATGACTGGACCCTATCGAATTTAACAGCATCTGGCTGGACAACGTCTTATCGGCAAAAACACCTTTCATTGTAAGGTAGTTTTCGAATCTGGCCTTGTAGATTTTGAAATTTTCCTTGGAGGAATTGAAATTTTCGAAAGGAGGTACAAATGTATTGGGTACTGTTCCCCCCGGTGTTGACAATTGAATATTGAGTTTATTTGAAAAAACTTCGATCATTTGTGCCTGGTGAGCATTGAAGGTGTTTAGTAGAAGTGTGAATTGGTTCGAATCCATTTTTGCCCTGTAAATACGAGTAGTATTAGATTAGATAATCGGCTCAAGGTGCAAAAGTTCCCCGTTGGATAGAACGGCGGATTCCTCGTTCCCCGTTGGCTAGAACGGATATCACATGTGTAGAATGTATGTCGAACGAAATTCGAACAATGAAGTTCGGTTGAAAGCAGCAACTCGATCGTAATTCAGACAAGAAGTTGAATAAAGGAAAGATTTTACCGGATTGACGGAGATTCTTGACCGGTGTCGCTTCCGAATGTTCTGGAACTTCGCTGCTTGGACCTGTTGCAGCAACTTGTCGAAATTTCACTTCACTTGCTTGTAAAAACAATTTGCTTCACCTCGTCGCCAAAATTTGTTGTGTCCGACGGGGAAGAAGGCGAATAAACACTTCAATTTTGCATAAAGAATGTTATATTGAAAGGAGCGGATTTGAAACTTGTTAGATTCGAACATGAGAAAGTGAGAAGTGATTTAACGCTAACGTGACTTGGAGCTTTGGGTAGAGGTTGAACTAGTTGATAGTTGTTTGATGCGTGGATGAATATACATTACAACCTGGGAGACCACGAAAGAACTATTAGCATATACAACGATAATTTAATGTACCCCAATAATTTGAGGTATCAATGGATTTGATCATTGATGGTATGCCTTAAAATCCCGGCGGGATTATCAGATAACATTTTTATCTCTCCTCGAAATATTCTAACATGCAAACGTGATGCGGTTGAAAGAGTATCAATCATAGAATGATGAGTAAGGACAGCTCATCAACAAAAGCTTGTAAGTTTTGCATACGAATTATCTTCGGTCATTTTCACAAATAATGTTAATTTTCTTGATTTGCCATTTGGTTATTGGGTTTCATAAGGTAATACGATCGGTTAGATTGTTTCAAAGGTTGGCTATTTTCGTAAATCAAAGGAAATCAATTTGATTTCATGCTATTGAGATCAGTGGTGTTATCAGTCATAAAATGTTTTATCAAGATTTTTATCAGTTTTGAACATTTCAACTGTATTAACAGTAGGTTTGGTCCTTGTTAACAATTTAAATTCAAATCTTTTGGATGCAGTGAGAGTTATTGTTCCAATGTATAGGAACGTGTACGTCAAATTTACTTACCTTCGTTTCAAATTTCACACTTTGCTAACTGATTAAAACTCAATAATGAAAAATGAAAAGAAAAAAAACTTCGCACTAGAACTAACAACTTCCGGTGAGCTGGATGATTCGCTTATTCAATTTAGAGGAGTCGGTGACTCATGTTGATAGAAAATCGTTTTTGATAGCCACACAAATAATCATGTAGGTAAGAGATCGGTCCGAAACGTACCTTTCAATGGTGTAATGTTCGTTTTCCCTATGGCCGTTCTACGCAATATTGACTTTCGATTGAAAAAAACCTATCAGGGGTTTTTTGAAAGTCAAAACACTATATCTACTTACCCAACAAATATTTCAAATCAGTGTTTGGAAAAACTTTGGAGAAAATTCTATAAGAAGGGGTATTGATGCGAAATAAGTGCCTACCTGTCTTTTCCAAGGCTTCTCCCAAAGTTGGAATGTCATCTAAATTGTTCTTGGAAACCTTGTCCCAACCTGTAAACAAAGGAATCATGCATTTGGGGTCTGAGCTCATGGTCGGTGGATACCGTGTGGACCATTATGATATTTTGACAAATTCACGACATGGAGTTTATAATATAGATAGTTTGTAATATAGATTTAACTTTAATACATTAGGTATTCCAAACTCTTCGAAATAAAAAGAACTAAAAGGAGAAATTCCGATTCTTCTGCTTGGAAAAGTACCTTTTTCAGCTACGGTCATCATGCAACTAGCTAACTAGGAAGACTAGAATGAAACTGGAAGAGTATTTCCAAACATCCCATTATAAGGTGGCACGGTTATCTCTCATCTCAGCAAACAATTCATACAGAAAACCAAGATTATTTGCAAAAAAAATATTTTTGAATATCTAAATTATTCGTTTACTCGAAGATAGTCAGCGCGAAAGTTAGGATTTATTATTGATAAATTAAAACGATGGAGTCATCTTGCTGTAAATAAAATATATCAAGACTGATGGGGAATTGGAAGCATGCTAATAGTTTCATTGAACAAAATAAATAAATAAATCTCGTTTTGTCGTAGGGATTTAGTATATAATTGGCGATTACTCGTGAGAATGTTTTGATAAGTTCTGATGGAACGCATGCTATGAAGATCTGACACTAATCTACTCTGCTCGATGAATAGCGGCTTCAATCAAGGAAATTAGGAATCCAGAATTTATATTCTACTACAATTTAGCAGTAAGTACCTAGCTACTCATTATTGTGAGCGCCCGAGACAATAATTTTCCTGTTTCTGCTCGCTTCAAGTTATTTTTCGTTTGTTTGCTTCATAAGTCATTTTGGTTTATTATTTTCAATAATGAACCTTTGGAATCGACCAAGAAAATTTTTTTTTTAACACCCCCTCAAAATTTGATGGTTTAAGTTTCAAGGTACGTAGAATCCAAAAATCGAATAAAAATTTGGCCGTCCGTCCGCCGTACGCCGTACGCGGGACTTTTGCCACTTAGCATTGACCGATTTTGATGAAATTTGGTATGTAGGCTCCATTTGGGGTCTAGTTGTGCCCCGAAGCTTTTGGTTGATGTAGGTCACTTCTAAGGGTTCCAAAATCAATTTTGAAATTTTGAAAACGCCCTAACTCAACTAATTTCGATATAAAGGTATTGTTTTTCCTTCAATTTAAGATTCTATAGAATTTTTAGAATTGTTCGAGACCACGCGGAGCTCTGTAGGACAAACCGTTCGCTCCCTACGAAAATTTAAGGGTTTATATTGAAATATATATATATAATCAAAACACGAGTGTGAATCGCAAAAGAGGCCTAATCTCCGTTCAAATTAGAGCTGACCGAAATGCAATCGATGGTTGGTGATTTTGATTTTTTTTAAAAATTTTTTTTCCCCTTCATATTGGATGGTTGGTGATTTTGTAGAAGAGTGATCTATATAGAAAAATAATAAACCATTGTGTAATAATTTGCAGCGTTTTGACACATTGTACACCTGTTGGGTTCTAGTAGATTGTGTACAGAGGTTATCAAATGAAATTGTGACTGTGAGTTGTTTCTAATTTCAGTGATTATGAGTAGAGAGAATGTGCGTCACAGACGAACGAACACCGTTAGTATGACACATTCAGACAAAACATATTCTTAAGGAATGCATGTATTCCAGGGGACGTCCCATTGGATAAGTATTAGATCAGTTTAACCAGTTGGTAAGCGATAAAACTGATTCACTCGATCTAATTCATTTGGTATGTTGGGCAAGAAATGGTGGTCCCCCCCCCCCCCCCCCCTCACACCAATGGTGCCAGTCTTGCACCAAAGCGGTAATACTTTGTAACGTTCAACTTTCATCTATTAGTTTTGGTAGGCAGTCCGTCAGAGTTCTTGTAGCATCCATGATGTAAGACGAAAATAAAGACTCTCCATCTTGATCTGGTGTTTGATTAACAGCTCCTTAAAATCTATAATCGCAAACTGACATTTAAGTCAAGTTTTGTACAGTTCTCGTCAGCATTCAAGGTGAAACACTCAAAAACCACGAAATATGCGGTTTGTGGTTTCCTGGCACCATGGTGGCACCACTATTAGTTTCATGGTGGTACATAGAATAATTCATGCAAATCCGGAGGTATAATGAGAATTTTTCCTCAATTTCAAAGCCTGGGTACAATTAGTAAGTGGTAAAGGATCCGAAATATTGAAAAATCGGAAATTTTGTGAATATTATCCCCCCCCCACGCGCCCCCTCCCAATGCTGATTTTCATACTCTGGTGAAATAATGTGCAACTCAGAAGTTATCTGAGTCGAATAAAAAACGCAGCAAATCATTGCTCAAAGGTTTATTATTTTCTGTATAGATCATCCTTCTGTATAGATCACTGGTTCTCCATCAATAGCACCTACCACCATCTGTATTCTCCCTTGACCTTGCCTCTCAAATTTCAGCTTCCTGCGTTCAATAGGATTGAAAATGGCTTCGGAGCTCACTCAGCTGATCTGTGATCTGAAGAGTGAAGAATATCTCCTCGAATGCTGGAGACCTGGAAGAGCACTGATCAGCTGAGTGAGCTCCGAAGCCATTTTCAATCCTATTGAACGCAGGAAGCTGAAATTTGAGAGGGGAGGTCAAGGGAGAATACAGATGGTGGTAGGTGCTATTGTTGGAGAACCAGTGATCTATACAGAAGGGTGATCTATACAGAAAATAATAAACCTTTGAGCAATGATTTGCAGCGTTTTTTACCTACCAACATTTTTTTAACCTACCAACTTTATTTTACCTACCAACTACTGGTAGGAACTACCTACCACACAATACTGCCTGGCTTCACACCTTCACAATCAAGTTTATTAGAAAGAACTAAACGCTTCACACTCGATTCGAAAAATAGAAAGCTTCATATGGAAATTTGATTACTGGTTACGCAGAAGGCAAAACTGTATACAAATCGAACAAATGAACAGCGATCGCATTTTAGTCAGATAAAATTTGAACGGAGATTAGACCTCTTTTGCGATTCACACTCATGATTCTGTATTATCGAAGGAAAACCTTCAAGTACTCGTAGTGAGCGAACGGTTTGTCCTACAGAGCTCCGGGTGGTCTCAAAATTTTTAAAAAATGCAATACTATTTAAAATTGGTGAAAAAACGATACCTTTATTTTTCTTTAATTTTCACCCCTTAGAAGTGACTGACATCAACCAAAAGCTTTGCGGCACAACTAGACCCCAAATGGAGCCCATATACCAAATTTGAACCAAATCGGTCCAGTGTTGCTAAGAAAAGTGCCGCGTACAGCGTACGGCGGACGGACGGAAATGTTTTTATTCGATTTTCGTATTCTACGTACCTTGAAACGTAAAACATCAAATTTTGAGGGGGGGTCAAATTTTTTCTTTTCTTGCTCGATTCCAAAGGTTTATTATTGAAAATAATAAACCAAAAACAACAAATATGTACATAGAAAATTGTCAAGTTAGGGTGTTATGGAAATTCCCCCCCCCCCACTTTGACCCCTTAGATGTGATTGACGATAAACAAAAGCTACGGGGCACAACTTTACCTCAAATAGAACCGATATACCAAATTTCATCAAAATCCGTTCGCGGCAATTGGGCAAAGTGCCGCGTACGACGTATGGGCGGAACATAATATGTTCCCAAAAATGAAATGAAATATTATTTCATTTCATTTTTGGGTTTTACTTACCTTGAAACGTATACCATCAAGTCTTGAGGATGTTGCAGTTATTTTTTCTTGCTCAAATCCAGAGATTCATTATTGAAAATAAATAACCAAAATTACATTATCAGTAGGGCCTGGATTCGCAAGGATAATTTCAAGATGAGTAACTTTAAACAAGTTATTTCGAGAGAAGTTGTACGAATAACCCATTTAAGGCAATTCGTCAACATGCAGTATAAATTTCAGGCAACTTTTTTACTTACGACTATCAAGGTTCTTTAAATGTTGAGAAAAAATTAATGTTTTGTCTACGATGTGAGTGCGATTCATCTTCAACGAAAACAAAGATTTATTAATAGTACCTACTAGAATATTACCAATAATTGGTATTATTCCTCATCAGTTAGCGAATTTTCGGAGAAAATTTTAGGCAAAATTTTTAGAGAAGGGCCTAAAAATTGTTAGTATGGAAGAATTTTGAAAATGTTCTTCACTAAAATTAGTTTTGGAACATTTAAAATGATTCCTAACTTTTAACCCTTTTTTTTATAAGTATATGTATATAAGTGGGTGTCTATTACTCCGAACGGTAACTTTACTATGAGAGAAAAAAAACTTTATTGAACATTGTAGGAGGAATGAAGGTGGTCAAGGACTCCAGTAGTTGTCGAAACGTAATGGATTTGCCAAAAGTTCAAAATGAGTTCCCAAAAGTTCAAATTGGTTGTTACATAACTTTACTATTATCTAGCAAAATTTCCAACGGAGTGCCAAAATGTTAATAATAAAAAACGAGTTCGTTAGCCTGGAATTTCGGACAACTACGAAGGGTAAACATTCCTTAAAATAAAGTCCGAAAAACGTTTTTTTGGGGGTTTTCAATTTTTTAGTGAAAATTAACGTCTTAATGAAATGAATGTACGTATATTATGTGCGGAATCATCTCATAATTTCTGATCATGGTACAACCCCAGAAACTAAAGATTCTACAAAAATGTTAATTTGGAAACCAGCGACAAGTATATTCGTCGAATGAGTCTCTAGAGACGCGTAGAGTATTGTTTGAGGCTTTTGAAGTAAAATTCTATCTTGATGCTACTTGGTACATTCGAAATCAGCGTCACCTCCCATCGTCGAACCCCTCAGACCGTGTTTTCGCGTTCAAACTCGAATGTCTGTGTTAAGTCCCACTTCAAAAATTCAAATGATTAGAACGTCGGAAAGCTGAAATTTTGGCGGTTTTTACTGTCTTAGCATATTGAAAAAATATTGCTTCTCATAGTTTAATTTCGGATTGAAAAAACTCGAGGTTTCCAAAAATAAGATAAAATTTACTCTCCAGAGGGGTTTTTCATGTTTCAAACTCTGACTCAAAGAAAAGGTCAGGTATCTAACTGATAGAGAATTTAATGATCTTTCCAAGGTGTCCTCAAATTAGAATTTACAAAGAAAATTAAGGGGGGACATGACCAATTTAGTAACATAAGGTCAAAATCAACAAAAAAAAATCTTGATATTAAAAACAAACAAAAAACTCTGCAAATTATTACACAATGGTTTATTATTTTTCTATATAGATCACTCGTCTACAAAATCACCAACCATCCAATAAGAAAAAAAAAATCAAAAAAAAAAAAAAAAAAAAAAAATCAAAAAACATAAAAAAAATCAAAAAACATCAAAAAAAAAAATCAAAATCACCAACCATCGATCGCATTTCGGTCAGCTCTAATTTGAACGGAGATTAGGCCTCTTTTGCGATTCACACTCGTGTTTTGATTTTTATATATATATTTCAATATAAACCCTTAAATTTTTGTAGGGAGCGAACAATTTGTCCTACAGAGCTCCGGGTGGTCTCAAAAAATTCTAAAAATTCTATAGAATCCAAAATTGAAGGAAAAACAATACCTTTATATCGAAATTTTTTGAGTTAGGGCGTTTTCAAAATTTCAAAATTGATTTTGGAACCCTTAGAAGTGACCTACATCAACCAAAAGCTTCGGGGCACAACTAGACCCCAAATGGAGCCTACATACCAAATTTCATCAAAATCGGTCAATGCTAAGTGGCAAAAGTGCCGCGTACGGCGTACGGCGGACGGACGGCCAAATTTTTATTCGATTTTTGGATTCTACGTACCTTGAAACGTAAACCATCAAATTTTGAGGGGGTGTTAAATTTTTTTTTTTCTTGGTCGATTCCAAAGGTTCATTATTGAAAATAATAAACCAAAAGGGGGAATCTAGGGGTTAAAAAAATTGCTAGGAGACATTTTTTGTTGAAAATTAGTTGTAGAATCGACTCCCGAAGTTTTCCGGGTATACAGTTGACCAAACAAAGTCCTCCCCTCTGAAGACGTAATTTCTGTGATAATTTTGGTTTATTATTTTCAATAATTAACCTTTGGAGTCGACCAAGAAAAAATGTATTTAACCCCCTCTCAAAATTTGTTGGTTTACGTTTCAAGGTACGTAGAATCCAAAAATTGAATGGTGAATTTTTCAAAACGAACAAGCTGAAAAACTCTTAATTTAAAGGTATTGTTTTTTCTTCAATTTAAAATAGTATTACATTTTTGGAATCGAATGAGACCACCCAGATCTCTGTAGGATCAACTGTTCGCTTCCTATGAGAACTTAAGGGTTGGACTTACGATAAATCAGAAACACGATTTGGGTATAATAATTGAGGTCCGTTCAAATTGTTCCGTTGTTTGAGTTGCACTCAGTTTTGCGTAATTAGCAACCAGTTATCCAATTTCCTAGGGGTCCTTGTCTGGTGGGGCCCTGTATATTAAGTCGTATGTTCACTTACGATGTGAATCTACAGCAAGGCGAAACCATCAAGTACTTATTTATTTATAATAAATCCCAACTTCCGCAAAATTAATTTCGTTTAAAAAAATTGTTTAAATATTTGAAAAAATTTACTACCTTTCAAATAGACTAGGTTTTTCATACGAACTACCTATTTGCCAAGATGAGAGATAACCGTGCGACATTTATTGGGGTACTTGGAGATATTCTTCCAGTTTTATTCTAGCCCTCCGATATGACCGCCAATGAAAAAGGTACCTAGTTAGTTTTCTCAGTGCTGAAGCAGAAAAGTCAGAATATCTTCTCTAAGTTGTTTCTACTCCAAGGAGTTTTAAATCCAATTTATGCTGTATTCCTACTTATATTATGAACTCTACACTATGAAGGTGTCAAAATAACATCTCATGTTCCTTATATCTGCCGACCCTATAAATTATATGCGTTGATTTCTTTGTTAACAGGTTGGGACAAGGTTTCCAAGAACAATTTAGATGACATACCAACTTTGGGAGAAGCCTTGGAAAAGACAGGTAAGCACTTATTCCTCACTAATACCCCTCCTCCATAAAAATGTTCTTCAAAAAGAATTTTTATTTGATAGCCAATATAAGATAAATCAAGAGATAACCGAATAGATCATACTCGTACAGCACAAAAAACGTCTATCGAACTCGCTGATAGGTACTACCCTACATTTTATGATTTGAAATCAGAAATATTTCAATCGAACATCAATATTTCGTGGAAATGCCGTATGAAAAACGAAAACTACAACGTTGTACGTTTCGGACCGAACTCTCACCTCACCTACGTGATTACTTGTGGGGCAATCAAAAATGATTTTCCATCAACATGAGTCACAGACTTCTGTAGATATGAATAAGCGGATCATCCAACTCACCGAAAGGTTCGAGTGCGTAGTTTTTTCCTTCTCATTTTTGATCAGTTAACAAAGTGTGAAATCTGAAACAAAGGTAAGTAAATTTGACGTACCTACACGTTCCTGTACATTCGATCGATAACCCTCACTGCATCCAAAATATGTGAATAATAATGCATTGCAAGGATCCAAATAACTGAATTCAAAGGTTTCAACGTTAAATGGAACGAAACTCCCAAAAATCTTGAAGTAATCAACAATTTATAACACTTTATTAATTTCAATAGTAGCGAGAATCAATATTGAGCGATTTTACGAGCATGCAACAATCTAACCGGCCGCAGGTGTTTTTGAAAATGACTAACAACCAATTGGCGAATCAAGGAAATTAAAGTTTGTAAAAGTCACCGAAAATGCTACGAACACAAAACTTGCAAGCTTTTGTTGATGAGACGTGCTTACTCACCATTTTATGATTGATACTCATTCTTCCGTCTCATATTATTTGCATGTTAGAAAAAACAGGATTTTTTGGGATCGGGGGCACCCTCAACTATCTAAAACCATTCATCCCCCAAATTATTGGGGTTCAATAAATTATCGTTATACAGGGTGTAACACGAGTGATTCACGACCTTTCTCCCACGTGTTCTACAACTAATTTCCGACAACAAGTGCCTCATGACGCCAAAATCTCAGCTTTCCAACGGTGTAATCAAAAAATATTTTACAATCGAATTTAAAGGAGCAATGTCTGTTTAAACGCGGAAAAATGTGCATTTTGGTTTATTATTTTCAATAATGAACCTTTGGAATCGACCAAGAAAAAAATGTTTTTAACACCCCTCAAAATTTGATGGTTTACGTTTCAAGGTACGTAGAATCCAAAAATCGAATAAAAATTTGGCCGTCCGTCCGCCGTTCGCGGCACTTTTGCCACTTAGCATTGACCGATTTTGATGAAATTTGGTATGTAGGCTCCATTTGGGGTCTAGTTGTGCCCCGAAGATTTTGGTTGATGTAGGTCACTTCTAAGGGTTCCAAAATCAATTTTGAAATTTTGAAAACGCCCTAACTCAAAACATTTTGATATAAAGGTATTGTTTTTCCTTCAATTCAAGATTCCATAGAATTTTTAGAATTTTTTGAGACCAACCGGAGCTCTGTAGGACAAACCGTTCGCTCACTACAAGAATTTAAAGTTTGGACGTACGATAAATCAGAAACACGAGCGTGAATCGCAAAATAGGCCTCTTTTCCTCTCCGTTCAAATTAAAACTGACCGATATTCGATCGATGTTTTTCTTCATGTTGGATGGTTGGTGGCTTTGCAGACGAGTGATCTATATAGAAAAATAAAAAAATAACAAACCATTGTGTAATAATTTGCAGCGTTTTTTTCTACGAAATCGACGGTTTGCAGTGAGGACTCTGGGGTCTTCACTGCCGCACTCATCCGAAGCAAAGAATCCTCCCGTCGAACCGTCTATTTCGTTGAAAAAAATGCTCGTTTTTCCAAGTTAAAACAGAAATTTCTCCCTTAAATTCAATTGTAAAACATTTTTTTGATTACACCGTTGAAAAGCTAAGATTTTGGCGCACTTTTTAGGGAAGTATCACAATTATACGTCTTGAATTGATATGGTTACCAGGCTACTGAAAAAACAAGCGATTTCAAGATTTTGACGAGTTTTGCTTTTCATAAGTCGTTTGCACATCTCAACTCCACTTGAAAAAATATTATTGGGCATCAAAAAGATTGCAAATTTATTGCTCTTTCCAACGGACTTTTTAGATATGAGCTAACTCTTGAAATGAGGGAGTTATAGTAGATTTATTGAGCACAAATAAAAAACACGAAAACAATTTTCAAAGTGAAAAAAGGTATTTTGAGTGGGGATACCAAAAAATGTCAGGAGGTACTTTTTGTGGTAAATTAGTTGTAGAACACGTGGAAGAAAGGTCATGAACCACTCGTGTTACACCCTGTATAAGCTAATAATGCTTCGCGATTTCGCAGGTTTTGGAAAATACAGCTATTTTGTCATCATTGTTGCGGGATTAAACCTTTTAGCCAGCGCATATACCACGCTATTGTTATCCTATGTAATACCAGCCACTGACTGCGACTTGAATCTGAGCGTTGGAGAGAAGGGGTTGCTGTCCACAATGATGTTCACAGGTGAGGATTTCCATACTTTTCAGAGTTACAATCTACGTTTGTGCTACTAATTGTGCCGCTTATAATGTATGTGGTGTAGTTAATCTTAGTGTAATACCATAAAGACATAAAGAGTTATTTGGCAGAGCTGCCATTTCTAAAGGTGGGGTGTGAATTCACACTACCAGCCGATCTGGTTCACCTCGTTAGCAACTTCAATGTAGGAGCAAAATCAACACTCAGGTTCAAAGTAAAACTAGGGCTGGGAATAAAGGAAAGCTGGCACCAGACCGAGCGTATGACGTATTTAAGCTATTTCGTTCAAGTTCTTGCTACCAACACTCCCTCTGTTTTCTACAGGCTTTTTTTTTTATTAAACGCCTGGCAGAATAAAACCTGGACCCATTGCAAGTTTATGTGTGAGAATTGTGTCCAAAATACTCACAGAGTGCACCATCAGCAGTAGGATGGTGTTTTTCACATATTATATTGGTTAGGTAGTACTTCTTTTCATGGCGAGTCCTAGTGCAATCAAAAGTCACCTATTCCGACGTTTTCACATGTTTCTTCAGTTTGCTTCGTTTAAGGTGGATTTAAGGGTTAATTGCAAGTTAAGGTGCAACTTATACTTTTAAAAGCATCTTCAACAATTTTTGTTGTAAAAAGTACCTTACTAAATATTCTAGATTTTAGCTAACCACCTGATGTGGGTTCCTGTAAGGTGGGCAGTAGTAAATTTACCTATATAATAATAAATATAATATAACTCAAATACTCTTATTTCTCAAATAAGTAATTCTTCCTAATTCCACGAACAAAAAAACGAGTAGCAATGAGTGACAAATCATCGGTTAAGCCGTATCATGACTTACAAACATTTTTGAGTTAGCAAGTAAAATAAACGTTTTTCGACTCAGCCGGACAGGCTGGATCAAACCCAAGGAGGATGACATTATGTACTACGTCACAAGAAAAACGTTTGATCACACCCACTAGGCGGATGACGAATATGCACGTGATTATCAAATTTTGAAGATTTTCCAGCAATAATGATTTTTTGTGCTTTATCACAGCTATCCCTGCAGGGGGAGGAGGGGAAGAGAATTGGTTCATGAAAACATACCCGCACGGAATGTGTTAATGGTGTACATAGTTGCCAGCTTATTAAAATAATGCTAGAGCAAACAAAAACATATTGTTTAGTAATGCATGCATTCCAGGGGACGTCCCATTGGATAAGCATTAGATCAGTTTAACCAGTTGTTAAGTGATAAAACTGTTTCACTCGATGTAATTTATTTATTACTTTAGACAAGAAATACTGACCCCCCCTCCACCATTATACACCTTAACATTTCTAGCGGCATGGGAGCCTCGAATCTGAAGAGCATTTTAAAATCCATGATCTACGATACCCAACATGCGAATTCGAGTTCACCCCCCCACCACCACAACGCCAACAATGGTTCCAGTCCGGCACCAAAGCGGAAATACGTCGTAACATTGAACTTTCATCTGTTAGTTTTGGTTTGCAGTCCGTCAAAGTTCTCATCCGTATTCAAAGTGAAACACAAAAAAAAAAAAAAAAAAACACGAAATAAGCGGTTTATGGCATCATGACACCATGTCCTGGCACCATGGTGGCACCACTATTAGTTCCATGGTGGAACAGAGAATAATTCATGAAAATCCGGAGGTATAATGAGAATTTTTCCTCAATTTCAAAGCTTGGGTACAATTAGTAAGCAGTAAAGGAACCGAAATATTGAAAAATCGGATATTTTGTGACTACTATCCCCCCCTTCGCCTCCTCCCCTTGCGAATTTTGGTACTCTGGTAAAATCATGTACAACTCGGAAGTTATTTGAGTCAAACAAAAAAAGAAACACGCAAATCGGTTGGAAATTGAGGCCTGGGCAGAATTTACAAGATTACCCCCGCAAACGCACGTTTTTTAAGCATTAACCCCCCCTTTCCCCATCTTAAAAAGCAAAATCCGAAATTCCGGCGCAGTAGTGCATAACTAGATAGTATTCCGCGTCAAACGAAAAAAGAACCACGAAAATCGTTTGAGAACTAAGGCCTGGGCAGAGTACACAAGATTATGCCCAAAAACGCACGTTTTTCGAGCATTAACCCCCCCTTTCCTCCCCTCAAAAGGCAAAATTCGAAATTCCGGCGACGTAGTGCACAACTAGATAGTCTTCCGCGACGAACAAAAAAAGAACCAGGAAAATCAGTTGAGAACTAAGGCCTGTGCAGAGTACACAAGATTTTGTTACACACACACATACACACATACACACATACACACACACACACACACAGACATACACTCATGGTTTTTTTCGCGGATTTGGATTCAGAATGGTCTAAAACGGATTACTGTGTGGTTATTTTTTTTTTCTGTTGAGTGTTGTCCAACTTCACCCCAGATCGATCGCATAAGGACGCCCAAGTCTTACTGTGGGACGTCCTAAAAAACCCTGTGTTGTTGCCTGTAAAGTCGGTATACGGGCGAAAGTTTTACGTGACAACGACTTTGAGTGGTAAAATAATTTTAATGTTAATATTCATTCGTATAGTAGGAAGAAGGATAAAATAAAATTCTTTGTCAAGTTGCACAGAGTAGGTATTTCCCGTAGGTAGTAGGTATTTCCCATGGGTGGGGGGGGAGTGAGTGCCTGGGAAGGGGGGCGGGGCGCTCCCGCTTTTGTGAGCGCGGGGGAGGGGGAGGGGCCGCCCGCCTTTAGGGAGCGCCGAGCTGCACCCCCTCCGTGAGCGGAGCGTAACGCAGTTTCTTGAAGTGTCCCGGTAAACCAATTTACAAGACGTTATCACGTCAAAAAAAATTGTCAGGACTTTTAATCTTTAGTGAGCACTCAACTCTCAAATTGCTGTTTATTAATTCCAATCTTAATTTTGCAAACCAATCAGAAAGTTCTTAAGCACTGTTTCGGCCAAAAGTCACAGCTCCAGCTGAAAAACTAGGCATAAGTATACTATATTATGAAGACACTAGGTACCAGCAACAATGCAACTATTTGGACCGTGTCTTGTGCAATTATTTGGTTCACTCTCAGGATTTTGACTTTTGTTTCTCAAACTTTTTACTCTACCATGGAGGGTAATTTCGCCCCAGAAAAACTTTGGTGAGAAATCCTGCATGATTGTTGAATTTAGACTACTTGTGGATCGTGGAAGATGAAGTTGAAGGTGAGAATCCAACAAGTACTTAATATTTTTAAATAAATTGAATTGATGAAAGTAAACTAATTACGTACAGGTATGTTGTCTACATCACATCTATTCGGCTACTTGGCAGACGAATATGGAAGAAAATACATTGCTATGAGAAGTAACTTTGCAAGCTGTTTCTTCAGTTTTGTATCTGCCTTTTGTCCTGGACTAGTGTCGCTAGCTACAGTTACTTTCCTAAATGGAGCAAGGTAGTTGATTTATTTATTCGCACTTTATAGTAGGCAATCTTAAACTTGTGTTACTAATAATCTATGAAGCTATTGTATTGGACTCAAGATGTTTAGCAAGGTCTTTTTTTCACTGAAATCCTGAAATCCGTTTTGAAATCCTGAAATCCGTTTTGAAATCATCTAAAACGATTTCTGAAGTTTATCCGAAAATCGGATGAGTACTAATATAAACGATATATAAGTGTCACTGCGTACAATAACTTAAGTAATTATTTTGCAAAAATTTCAAGTTCTTGCCAAAATGTTCATAATAATATACGAAAAGACGAGTTTATTAGCCAGAAAATTTTGACAACGCTAAATTCAAATTTTCTAAAAAAATGCTGAAAAACGTGTTTTAGGGTTTTTGTGGAAATTATTATCATAATCACAGTAATAAGTGGTACAATTCGGATTCAGCACAAAATTTATAATATAAATTCAATTTCATAAATCAAAAATTGCCAACAAAATGTAAACATTATTTATACATAAATAATGAAAACCTGCATAGGTATATTTGTTGAACCCAAAAATGAAATTGTCCTGTGAGTTCCTACTCTATGAGTTCGTGAATGCAAGTAGAACATGATTATGGACTCCTAACATCTTCAAAACATACCCTATGCATAAATCAAACGTCAACTCATGCAGTACGAGCTGTTGAGCGAATTTTCAAAGAACTCTTCAAAGTTATGGTTGATAAAATCGAAATAATAGCTATATGACAGAGCAGTCAGCCTTGTGGGTGCGGCACATAACACGAATTTTTAAAATTGTACAATCAGTCTCTTGGTTAAATTTTTTTTTAAACATTGAAAAAATACTCTTCTCGTCACCCCGAACTCAGAGTATCCACACGTACGTTATTATTCAGCAATCGAAATTTTGTTGTTTATTCGATTTTCAGTACAACTTACCATTAAAGTATATGCACAGGGAATGTTTTGAAGATGCTAGAGCCCATATTCATGTTCTACTCGTCACCACGAACTCACAAAGCACCTTCACGTATATTGTGTATTTTTTTCGATTTTCAGAGTACACACTCGGCCATTGAATTTTTGGGGACAAAGAATCAGGTTTCTTAACTATATAAATTACCTATTATTAGTATGTTTATAAATAATTATGTATAAATTATGAATATACCCCAGTTTTACATAGAAAGGGTCATCTAGTGCAGAGGTACCTATATCAGAAATTTCGTGCAGAATCCAAATATACCATATTTATATTACTTTAATTATGATGATAATATCGACAAAAAACGGGGAAAACACGTTTTTTGTCTATTTTTTAAACATTATAAGTGTGGGGGGGGGGGGGGTACTCTATGACTTCTGGGTGACAAAGAATGTATTTTTGAGTTTTTATAAATATTTTCAACCAAGGAGTTGATTGTATAATTTTAATAATTCGAGCTATGTGCCACACCCACAATGCTGACTATTTTCTCATATATCTAATAATTTGATTTTCTTAGCCATAGCTTTGAACAATTTATTTGATTTCGATTGTAAATTGAAGTTTGAGCAACGATTTCTTCGTCTCATTTTGATTTGTGTACACCAATTCACAATCATACTTTTGTAAGTAGAGAAATATTGATTTGATTTTAATCAACTTCAAAATGGTTATGAATTTTACAGCACTGCAGGAGTTATAGTGCCCTGTTATGTTTTTGTGGGAGAAAATATTCGAGTTGCCAATCGGCCAGTGTCGATTCTTGTAACGGGCGCAATAGGATACTTGAGTACGGCCATCCTTCCAGGTGAGATGATCAGTGTCACAAAGTAAATGTATAGTAGCCCTAGTTTTTTTTATACTATAAGACCATATTTTCAAGGTGCTACCTGACTTATATCTTACTAAAGGTACGTACTGAATATACCTTGTAAATAAAATTGATTGACAAAACTCTCTCAGGATTTTGGTCAGCTAAAAATTTGGGTGTGTTATATTGAGTCAAGGTACGCGGTTTACCATAGAATCATCATTTAAAATTAAACTTTTGACTCACCAATCAAAACATTTTCAGCTCTGGCTATATTTATTATTCCGCTGACTTTCAAGTGGGACATATTTGGTTACTTCACATTCAACTCTTGGCGAGTTATTGTACTGCTGGCTTCAGTACCACCCTTTCTCGGTGCACTATCTCTTTTGATGGTCAAAGAGAGTCCCAAATACTTGCTTTCGAAAGGATTTAAACAAGAAGCCTTGGACGTTATCAAACACATATATAGCGTCAATACGGGAAGACCAACTAGCGAGTTCCCGGTAAGTAATCAAAATTGTTTTAATATTCAAAGTACTTAGCAATAAAATCTGAGTGTATTCTTATTCGGTTTGAAAATTTGGTATACAAACTAGTACAAATGATTATAGATTGGAGCAATCACACATTTTTAATTAGGATATTGTAAGGATAGAAAGGATCAGGATATAGAGAAATTTTTTGAAAAAAAATTTTGGGTGAACCAAAGATAATTAGGGAGGGGGGGGGATCCTACTCATTTCAATTAGATACATCATTGAACTTAGGAAAGTTTTCTGATTGGAGATCATAAACTTGATTGAGAATCACTTCAAGGTGTCAACACTCCTTGGGGAGGAGCATGTTATAGGAGAAGAAAGCCGCGGAACAGCCCGAGGCGGTGTTGGCAAAGATTAGATGAACCTATACCAAAGTACTTGCATACAAAATGTATTTCTCCTAAATATGAAACTTTAATAAACTCAAGTAAAATAATAAACTTTAAGTTTTCATTTTTCATCGCAATTTGGAGTATTTGAGGAGTTCTATCAACGCAGACTTCTCTACAACTTCTCTTTTGACTGCTTCTTCTTCGATTTTGAACTGGTTTCGACGGCGTTTTGGGCACTTCAAACAATGTCAAACGAGGCAAATAACGAGTTTTTTCATGGAAAGTTTGCTAATTGGTTGTTCAGTTCACCACCGAATGAGGGAGCTGCCAGTCTGACTAAGTCGGATCCAAGTCGATTTTGTTTGGTTTGAAGTTATATAATTCTTAGTCTTCAACGGACTGGGGTTTTTTTAAAATTTTTTATTAGAACTTGATAACTATAAATACTGAGAGAAAACACAAGTTGGTTTCTGATCTTAGCTAACCAGGGGTCATATTGTTCCACCTCACTCTTCTCCTCGATACTTCTGCTCTGAGGAAAGGTGAATCCCAATCGTGTTTCTGACCAGTTGCTTGATAGTGATGATCGTGATCACTAAGCTGCAAATTTAGATAATCAACAGAAGAAAATAACGAGTATTTCAGTCAAATTTAGTTAGAACGTGATTCACATGTCGATACCTCAAAGCACTAAGGCGCTATGTCCGAAAACGGAGTTTTGAGAAAAACGCAAAATAAGTTTTCACCCGTGCACAATTCCTGACATAATGTCTTATTAAACTAAACTTTTTAATTTCTTTAATAAATGTTTAAGCTGTAATCATCAAGAAGGTCAATAATAGTTTTGTTAAATTTGAGTTTTTCCGAAGAAAAAAAAAAACATGGAAAATGGATGGACATAATAGCGCCTTTAAGCTTTAAGGTATCGATGTGATTTAATAACTCATAAATATAAGTATTTTCTTTACCTATTTTCTCAATTTCATGTTTCTTATTATTTACTTGCAAACCATCAGAGCTTGATTGTGAATGATTCCGTTTGCAACACGCTGTGAGGAAATAAGATTCACAATCGTATTTCTGATCAGTTACTATCTCTTGATAGGAATATGGTCGTGAATCATCATTGTAAAAATGAAGGATACTTGAGTATTTCAGTCACATATTCAGTTGGAACGTTGTCAAAGTTCCCAAGACAAATTCAAGGTTTTCTGTAACAAATGATAATTTCATTTTTTCAAGGTTCAAAAATCCATTCGTCTTGACCCAGACGAAATAGATGCGAGTGAAGATCAAAAGGGATCCTTTAAAAGATTTTGGACTCAAACTGTCCTGCTTTTCCAAAAACCACTGCTCAAGTTTACCGTGAAGTCTTGCTTCATACAGGCTGGATTAGTGGGAGTGTAAGTTCTTAACTTAACTTTGTTTTTTCAAAAGTCTTCCTCTTCTAGTGGATGAGGAATATTATTCTGTGTGAAACAAACTTTACTATGGAATACTTGGGATGGCTAATATTTTTTGCGTTGCAGATGTAACATAATTTTTCTCTGGCTTCCCCAGTTGGTGAAGCAGATGATGAATTATGCTTCCGATCATCCAATGTACGGAGTGACTCTATGTGAAGTAGCGCAGCTAAAGATACCCCTCGAGGTTGAGCTCAATTCAACTAAATTTTCTGAATACCATCAATATGGTCTCATGGATAATCCACCATGTGTGGTTAACATTCCAGTAGACACCTATTATGTTTCACTTGCGATGGGAGTGTCTCAGTTTATTTTATTCATAATCGTTGGAGGGCTAGCTCAAGTGGTAGGAAGCAAGAATCTTTTTGGTGAGCGATAATGTTGTTAACAAGTACATTATTTTGTTACCTCATGTTTGTATTAAGAGTTGTCAAATCAATACGTCAAATCAAATCCGATTTAACCACACAGAAGAAGGAGAAGTTGAGGAAAACGACTTCAGGTTATACAAACCTTTCTACTCTGTACCCATGTTATTGTGTCAGTTTAGCTACGCCATAAAATAAACTACCAAGAAATAAGTTCTTTTTGTCCAGCTGAGCTCAAAAATGGACTGAATCACTAACACTAACTTACAGTAAATATTTAATCGTCAATAAATTTCATAGAATAGGCGCTCATGATAATTTACTGCAGAATTGGAGGGCTAGCTCATGTGGTAGAAAGCAAGAAGCTATTGCGTAAGCAATTGTAATCTTGTTAACAAGTAAATTATTTCGACATCTCATGATTAGATTGAGAGGTGTCACAATTTAAATACAACGTAGGTGCTAAAATCTGACATAACTTTGTTTCGTTGAAGAAGAAGTTGTCAAGAACGACTTCAGATTAAACACACTTTAGTTGATACGACTCGGATTACACACTGACATAATTCTACGGCAAATTATGTAACATTCAATAAGTTACATAAAAATTTGTGCTTACCATTATTTGCAGCGGAATTTGAAGTTCTTTGGAACTCTGTATTTCCTTTTTTCCAGCTTTCCTCCTTTTTATATGCGCTGGTTTATGCTTCGGAATGACGTTGGCCACAAATATGTGGATTACTATAGTCAGCATGGTTGCACTAGCTGTTGTGCTTGCAGCATGTATGCCATTGAGCATAGGCATCTTGATGGAATTTTTCCCAACTACAGTCAAGTAAGCCACCACGTTGACTAAAAGAATGTATTTCTACCTGATAAACAAAGAAACCCCGATATCTAGTGCACAAATACAACGCTTCCCTGTCTTAGGTAGTGAGGAAATTTACTTATTACATTATTTATTTTTTGGTTTAGATCAACTGCAAGTAGTATATGTATGATATGTGGAAGACTCTCCACAACAATTGGAACTCAGATAATTGGATTGATGCAGGAAAATTACTGCGACATTTCATACTGGAGCCTCAGCGCACTTTTGGTCGGTGAGTTGATTCGATTAAAACATCGTTCAAAATAGATGTCCAGAAAAATTTCTACCTTCATTATCTTGACTTTATTCCTATGTACTCTAATGTATTACTGATTCTTCAGGTATTGGCGTTCTTATAACTCTCACTCCAACCGTAAGAAAGGGTTAACGATTGAAAAGGGAGACTGAAAACCTACCAGATTGTTGGCGATAGATTGTAAGAAATGTAGAGTAAGAACTGCCCACTACTGTGATCAATTTTTACTGATATTGTAGGGCTAATATTACTGCTGACGATTTAAAATAAAGTACGAAATGTTATAAAGACCTTCAAATCGTCTCTTCAATGGTTCCCAGTCACCTTTAATACACAATTATAATTGATGAGAAAATTGCATATTCAGTACCTAGGCCCTGGATTTTAAAGGTGGCACTGGTGACACTTTCAGGCCTACCCAATTACATAATAATTGGGGTATCAGTCAGAGTTTTAAGGTGAAGTTTGTTGAATCAACTAAGTGAACTTACGTATTGTTATTACCTAAAATTAAGACGTTTTCAAAATAGTGGGAAAGATATTTTCTTGTTCGCAGACGATATGACAGTTTTAGAGTAAGGTCCTGACACACGTTCATTAGCAGATGGTCTGCGTTCTTCAAACGCAAAAGAGTCTAATTCTTCTCTATTAATTAAAAAAAAGAAGTTAAACCTTGTTTAAAATCAGAACTCTGCTACCACCCCCGTGATCTGGGGGAAATGCGACATAAAATATTCTCCTAAAAGACAAAAAGAAAGGAGATAAAACAAAATAAACACAAATGAGGAAAAATGAAGATGTAATAACAGAAAAGGGAGATTGGGCTTCTCTTGCGATTCACGCTCTTGTTTCTGATTTATCGTAAGTAGAGCCCTTAAGTTTTCGTAGGGAGCGAACGGTTTGTCCTACAGAAAAATGCAGTACTATAAAAATTGGTGAAATAACTATACCTTTATTTCGAGAGCCAGGGCACTATTGTCAATTTCAACATTTAATTTTCACCCCTTAGAAGTGATTGATGTCAACCACCACAACTAGACCCCAAATGGAGCCCATATACAAATTTCAACTAAATCGGTCCATGGTAACTATAGAAAGTGCGTACGGCGGACGGACGGAAATTTTTTTTATTCGATTTTCGGTTTCTATGTACCTACTTTGAAATGTAACTAGACCATCAAATTTTGAGGAGGTGTTAAACATTTCTTTTCTCTCGATTCCAATGGTTCATTATTGAAAATAACAAACCAAAAACTAGGAAAAACAAGAGACTAAAACAAAGTTGCTGAGAGACATTTTCTTACTTAAATTAGCTGTAGAATTGACTCTCGAAGTTTTATGGTCTTTAACATGTGACACCCTGTATACCTAGTTTGTTTCTTGTTGATTATTTTGGTATGAAACGGGAATCTATGATGATATGAGTGCTTGACTATTTCATCATTTCTCCTATTTAGCTTGTTTCTTGACAAACATATTGTGAGAACTGTATGCAGAAAATGTATTTCTTTAGGAGTTACCCATTCATCTTGACAAGATTTAATTGAACCCGTACTGTTTAAACCCAGAAAAAACATTGATAGTAAGTAAATTACAGAGATTTATAAAAACCTCCGGTCTCCGCGTTATACCAGCCAGTTATTTACGACTTCCTGAACAACTAATAAAGTTGTTGACATCATCAGCCTTAAAAAACAATGGTTAAGAACCCTATTAGCTAAGTGAAAAATCAACGAAATATTATATAACAAGGGTACCTAACTACATCTAACGACCTCAATCTTTCCAGCAGATAGGTAGTGTACGAACCAACAGTCTTTGCCATCCTCAATTTATGTACATTAGGAGTTGGTGGATGAGATGACCCAAACTCAGAAACGTAAGTTAAAAATACCTATGCTATTTATGTACCAAATGAGATGTGTTAACCGGATGTCGAAATATGAGTTTGAAGTATGTGTTGTATCGAAAAAGTATTCTTCTTCTGGGCACATCAATTCTAGAACTAACATCCATCAATATTCATAATTCATATTTTGAAATCATGAAAGTACCAATAATGGTCCCCACTGGGAACACTCTACTTTTTAGCTCGTCCAAGACACTGAACAGAAAAAAAAAAATAAATAACCACACACTACTCCGTTTTAGACCATTCTGAATCCAAATCCGCGGAAAAAACCATAGGTGTATGTCTGTGTGTGTGAGACAAAATCTTGTGTCGTCAGCCCAGGCCTTTGTTTTCAACCGAATTTTGAGGTTCTGAGGTTCTTTTTTTGTTCGATGCGGAAAGCTATTTAGTTGTGCACTATGTCGCCGGAATTTTGAATTTTGCCTTCTAAGAGGGTGAAGGGGGGTGCTTAAAAAACGTGCGTTTTCGGGCATAATCTTGTGTATCCTGCCCAGACCTCAATTTCCAACCGATTTTCGTATTTCTTTTTTTGTTCGACTCAGCAATCTTCCAAATTGCACACTATTTAACCAGAGTATCAAAATTATCATTGGGAGTGATTATGACTGGGGTGATAATATTCACAAAATATCCGATTTTTCAATATTTCGGCTCCTTTATAGCTGACTAATTGTATCCAATCGTAGATCATGGATTTTAAAATGATCTTCAAATTCGAAGCTCCCTAGTCGCTAGATATGTTATGGTGGATAAAAGGGAAAGGGGAGGGAAGAGACCACTATTTCTTGCCGAAAATACTAAATCAATTATTACATAGAGTGAAACAGTTTTATCGCTCACCAACTGGCTATTTGTTTACCTTCCTTTTGTTTTCAGAGAAAAGAAATTCCGATGGAATACCACTGGAGGAAGCCTTGGACATTGTTGGTAAGCTTTGAACTAGTCGTTCTCTTTAAAAAAGTAACACCAATAAGCAATGAAGTAGGTTCGTAAGCCCTACTCAATCAGTCAAAAGATTAGTTAGTGCTTCCTATAATGAGGGTCACTATACCACGTGTAGAGATTTTTGACCAAATGAGTTTCATACATAAGCATATTCTTACGGAAGATCAGGTTAAAAAACTCATTAGAGTAATAATACTATAACATAATATAATTTGCTTGAGTTCAAATCTGTCAATTGTCAATTAGGACTATAATATTATCATGACTTCAATATTGCGTTCATTCGACACTTGTTTACATTCTAGTTAATGTCACGCTAGAGGTGTTGCTGTTGGACCCTCGATATTATTTTTGTTTGTTTATTAGATTGGGCTTCGCAATGGATAGGTGATCCAAGTTAAGTGCTAATTGAGTAGTTCTTGAAAGTGGTGAAGATATTTACAATGTATCAGCTTTCCCGTATTAAAAAACTGAGTATGTACCTAACTGTTATTATCACAAAGAAGGAATAGAAACAGCATATTGGCATCAAGGGATCGAACGCATGAGGTAGGATTGGGAAGATAGGACTCTCCTACATTTATGAAGACAATTGAGATGGCTTTTAGTTGGCCCGGCCAATACTCACAAATCTGACTGCAGGAGGAGGATAGGAAAGCCAGCTGAATATGGCGGGAATACTGGATTCAAAAAAATAAAAAATAATTTCTGCAGTGCCTTAGTCTGTATTTTTGTTGTTTTCAAGAAATTGTCTTCTAAAGGAAAACTATCACGCACATTCCAGTGTTATTCAAGTGAGTAGCTCCCTACCTACAAGTTTGTAATTTGTAAGAATCTGATTGCGGATTAATATTCTAGTACCAGCTTTTATTTGGCAGAATGATGGTATGCATGGCCAATAAAACAAGAGGTCATAATGATTCAAAAGCTGGAGTAAAAAAATCCTATAAATTTAAATTTCTTTCAGGGTATGGGCGTTACAGCTACCTAGTAATATTCACCGGAGGATTCAATGTTTGCGCAAGCGTTATGTTGACTACGGTTCCATCGTTAATAGCACCAGCGACGGATTGTGATCTCAAACTTACGATTAGTGAGAAGGGATTTATAAATACTGTAATATTCACAGGTCAGTTTACGAACCTCCAATAATACAATGAAGGTACCACTAACTAACTAACAGAGTGCACACAACGCTTCAGGAATCGATTCTACGACTAATTTTTGATCGCAGTTGCCCTATGTAGATTTTTTTGTTATCCGGGAATGTCGGTGGTCTCATTCGATTCTAAAAACTCAATACTATTTCAACTTTGATTTAAAAAAACCTTTATATCGGAATATTTTGAGCTGCGAAGTTTTCAAAATTTCAGCCCTTATTTTTCAACCCTTAGAAATGATTGATATCAACCAAACATTTTGGGGCACTGCTAGACCCTAAATGGAACCCGTATACCAAATTTCATCAAAATCGGTCCATGGTAACTAAAGAAAGTGCTGCTTACGGCGGACGAACGGAAAAAATTGTATTTGATTTTCGGATTCAACGTACCTTGAAACGTAAACCAAGAAATTTTGAGTGGGGGGTTAAAAAATGTATTTTATTGAAAATAATAAACCAAAATGTTGTAGGATGGTTTCTTATTGACATTAGTTGGAAAAATGACTCCTGATGTTTTGCGGTCCTTAACATGGTACATCCTGTATGTACAAGTACAGAAAGAAGATTACAAGCACAGAATGTTCAATCCAAGCATACTAACTTATAATAAGTAGTTTTTGAAGCACCAGCGACAATCTAAATACTTGTTGAATTACAAATCCCGATGATGAATTAATATTATTGAATCATTCATACTATAGGGATGATATTTACAACACATCTATTTGGACACTTGGCAGACGAATATGGGAGACGATACATAGCAATGAGATGCAACTTTGCAAGTGCAATTCTCTGCTGGATTGCTGCATTTTGCCCTAACTTCTATTCTCTAGCAGTTGTAATGTTTATAACAGGGGCAATGTGAGTACTAAATTTATTATGAATAAATTTCAAATTAATAATCATAAAATTCATAGATCACATAACAAATTCTGCAACTTGAGTAGAATTTATATTTTCATTTTTCAGTACAGCTGGCGTCATCATACCATCTTACGTCTACGTAGGAGAAAACATCAAACTAAGATATCGTTCAGTCTCCATTCTGTTATGTGGGGCATTGGGAAACATAGGTGCCGCATTAATACCAAGTATGTAAATATACTTGGAACTCATTGGAAACCCAAAATTCACATAATACCATGCTTCACACCACTTTACATTTTTTTTCAGTACTCGGTATATTCCTAATACCAATGGAATTCAAGTTGGATGTTTGGGGGTATGGGACACTCGTGCCATGGCGCGTAGTTTTGATGCTTTCTGGAGTCCCATCGTTTCTCGGAGGTTTGGCTTTCTTTATGCTTCGTGAAAGTCCAAAATATCTTTTAAGCAAAGGCTTGAATAAAGAGACGGTCGAAACTCTCAGGTATGCTTACAGTGTGAATACAGGACACGACAAAGAAGATTTCCCCGTGAGTGAACGTAATTATCTAATACCAAATCAAAAGCATTTGTTACCTTGTGAAGGGAGTTTAAACCTGACAAGGATCTATAAATTTACAGGAGAACAAGAGGCTAAGTTGATGTACTTATCTTAAGCTCTTAAAATAAAGATACCTGATGATAAAATTGATACTTAAAATGTTCAAGGTGAAAACATCTATTGTTTTGGACGCAGATGAAATAGAATCAAATTCCAAGGGAAGTTTCATAAAGATATTATGGAGTCAAACTTTGTCCCTTTTCCGCAAACCACTGCTAACAAAGACAGTCTTGTGTTGTATATTGCAAGCTGGAGTAAATGGAGCGTGAGTATGTACGTTGTCCGACAATAGGGTATTCCAGTCATTTTTCTTTTCAAAAATGTATTTTTTGGGAATGACTGACAGTGAAGTAGCTTGCTACGGAGCTCGATAAACATCCCTCGATGTTGTTACAAGATGAACCCATTAAAGTCTCCGTGTAGCCTAGATATTCATCACATTTGGTCCCACTGGAATACCCCATTAATATACTATTACGTAGATATCAATATGTTTTTGTAGATAAAAGGTGTTGTTCATGTAACGATAAGATAGAGGAGATAAGTCACAAGTATAGTCAATAGAGAGTCACTTAAATAAGGAGGAACTAAAGAAGATATAGAGAGGCATGAGCCTGGCCATGAACCCTACCCCCACGGATAAGAGAATCGGAGAATTCATCGAAAGAGAATTGAGAATTAATTTGAGAGTCGAGAGTGATTCATTTCCATCAACAACATTATCTTAACAGAACTGCTTGATAAATCTCTCAACTTACTCGAAAATTATCAAATCGTATCGTAAACATACATGTTTGGATGAAAGGTGTCTACCAACTTGAACTCGGGCCCAACATCGATGTTGATTACAACAATAGTTACAAAATGATACGTTTTAGCAATGAGTTTTGAAAAAGGGGCACAAGTATGAAATTCTATCAAGATTAATTTTTCAGGTGCAACACTATCTATCTTTGGGTTCCTCAACTTGTAACACAGATGATCAACTATGGATCCGAAAATCCTGAATACGGAGTGACTTTTTGTCAAATTATAGAGAATGCGGACATTACGGTGGTCAATTCAACAGACACTTATGAGAATACAATTTATGATACGATAGACCAACCTTGTAAAGTGGTTGTACCGGTGGACATGTACTACGTATCTCTTGTAATGGGTGCGACACTGAGTGCTGCGTTTCCAGTGTGTGGAATGATAGGCCAAGCTGTGGGTGGAAAACTGCTCCTAGGTATGTCCATGTAAAATCTGAAATAGGTACCAAGTTCATCCTAATGACTTAGATAGGTCCCTATGTAGAATTCAGGGTGTCCCATAAATTATCCACCAAACTTCGGGAGTAGTTTTTACAACTAATTTGCAACCTAAAATGTCTCTTGGCTATCTTCATTTAACCCCCTTAAAATCCGACTTTTTTTACTTTTATGATTTTTTCGTGTTTTCTACCTTACACCATTTAAACGGTCATAACTCCCTTAAATTACTGAATGAATTACTGAAATTTGAAGGAGAAAAATGTGTTTCAAGGCGAAAAAACGTGCATTTTTTTTCAATGAAATCGACGGTTTGACGGGGGGACTTGGTGCTTGGGAGGAGCCCCGTCAAATCATCGATTTTGTTGAAAATGAACGTTTTTCCGTATTGAAACGCCATTTTCTCACTCAAATTCCACAGTAAAACTGAAAATTCTGTGACCGTTGGAAATCTGAAGAAATGAAGGCAGTTTTTTTAGCTATTGAGCCCTCGTGCAAATACCTTGTTTTAATGAGGATAAATCATCAACTTTTTCATACAAAAAAAACAAAAAAAAAAAAAAAAAACAGAAATTGACTATTATTTTAGTTTGAAGTGAGGATACTACTCTAGCGTTTTGTTTTTCTCGACTGGTCAACGGTTCATCTATTGAGTAATTTTACGCTCTTTCCAACAGTATCCTTATTTTTAATTTTTGAGTGTTTTTTAAGGGAGTTATAACCGTTTCAATGGTGTAATGTCGAAAACACGAAAAATCTCAAAAGTAAAAAAAGTTGGATTTTAAGGGGGTTGAAAGAAAATTGCTATGAGACATTTTTTGTTGAAAATTAGTTGTAAAAACAACTCCCGAAGTTTGGTGGGCAACTTATGGGACACCCTGTATAATAGGCAACACATGATAATTTACTTGACTCAGTGAGTGATGGTAATACAAAAGAAGTTTACTTTTACGTTTGTGACAATAAATTTGTTTCATTAATTAATTTTGATGTTATTTTTCACAGCTATTCTTGTATTTGCTAGTGCTGCAGCTTGCTTTGGTATGACATTCTTAACGAATATGTGGTTAACCATCATTACCATGGGTTCGATAGGAGTTGTAATGGAAGTGTGTCTACCATTATGTATAAGTCTGTTTATAGATTACTTCCCAACAAGTGTGAGGTGAGGCCTTTTCACAAAAATAAGATCAGCCTATTACAAGCAGACCTGTACTTGTAGATACCTAATTTGTCCCCTTATCATTCCAGATCAACTGCAAGTTGTCTAAGCATGGTTTTTGGAAGGATTGCGACTACCTTCGGAATACTAGTGATAGGAGTTACACGAGAAACGCATTGTGATCTATCATACTGGGGATTAGCAGCGTTTATGCTCGGTTAGTGAAAAAAAAAATTGGGTTGCTTCTACTTTCTAGGCTACTCATTCTTCCTAAATTTCAAAATGCTAGCACACCACACACATCTTTTTATGGGACTCCTTACCCAGTGGTATTGGATGAAAGCTTCCACTCCAAGCAACGTGAATTCTATATCCATTGGACTAAACTGTGACTATAACCACTTGATGTTACTGGCTAAGAACTGGCTTATACGAGTACAAGTGGCCTCATAATAATGAGTCCCGCTAGCGGCACTATCTCATTGAGCGTTTTCCATTATACTTAATTTCATTGTTCAATAGATAATAATAATTTGCATCACTTTTGTTTCACACAGAATGGTTGTTCCATCACCACTGTTCCTTCAATTGAATTGTCTACTTCAATTTGGAGAAAGGCTTTCACCACGAAAAAATCACTTGGTAACAATATCAAAATGAATACCTATCAATCTACCATTGCTTTTAATTTTTCAGCTATTGGCATTATCGCTACGTTGATACCAAACAAACAGAAAGAACTTGAAGATTAATAGACCTGTGGGTATCATTTTGACCGTATGCCCCTACAATACGTGAGGTACCTTCGAGAACTCAAGATCTGAAGAAGTGGAGTGTCACTGTCGATATTGCTGTAATCTCTTCGAGATGGAATTTATTGTTTGTTCTCAATAACAGTAAATTATAGTAATACAATAAATGAATGCAGACATCGCAGATTTTGTTTTATTGCAAGTGATTTCCATTTTCCAGCCTACTCCAAACCAATCGTGTTAGTTTCGAGCAGGTACTTACAAAGGCCATCAGTTTAACTTTAACTCAAAATGATTAATACCCACCAAAATATCATATGGAATTTCCAAAAACTACGTACCGTTAATCCAGAAACAATATTATTTATTACCCCTGCCTATATTAGTTATCTGTAACCTACATGATGTCAGTAGTGTTCATCTTCAAATGGTAAAAGATAGATTTGACCAATCCTACTCATGCGTTCGGTTTATTTGATTACCATACATAGTTTGCATTCACACTCTACTGCTATTGAGATAAATTATTATTGTTATCCTTCGACTAACAACCTTAAGGAAAAGAAGAGATAAATCATACTTCCATGCTATGTTTTCACATCTTACCCATTTCAATTTCTCACCGTTCCTAATTGGTGAGGCATTCCTCTTGAAAGGTGAGCCATTCAAAATCAACAAAAGTTTTATTTTCTAGACCCATGCACAATAATTTGGTAGGGTTTACAACATAATTCGTAAGTATTCAAATTTTGAACTTATTGATTGTTGGTTAGTAGCGTGTTTTTTTGAAAAACTTTTATAAAAAATTATTGATATCGGGTAATGAAAACTACAGGGTAGGTTTCAAGCCAAGAGAGATAACAGATGAGTCCTAGACCGGAAAATGAAGGAAGATTATTTTCATAAAGACATTTCTCATTCAATCGTTGGATTCTCATTTTATCTAGTTCAGAAAGTTTGTTAAGGTTACCACAAAGTATCAATTATTAAGTGGCATGAATCCACATTAGATAGTAGAAGTCCATTGAATGATTGTTATGGTAGGTAATAATATTATTATCTACTGATTAAAAGCTACAGCTTTGAAATGCTGTACGGCATTAAATTAACGTCATCTCCAAACACAAATTTTTATTTTTCTGGTGTAAGTACTGAAGAATAGAAAATGAAACCATCGATATGCTAATAATACATTTATGTAGGTGGGTATAATATAGATGTGTTTACCTTTTTCTGCAACAAAACTCCAAGATCTATAGACTACTCCAATTAAATTTTTCTTCGTATGATTTTGAATGCCTTTGGCCTCCAGTACAACTAAGGAGTGACAACAGGTCGCACAAGGCAAGATCAGCGTCAAAACGGGGGATTCCTGCCACCAAAAATCCATCTATTAAAACACAACCGTGAAATCAATAAAAACATAAATTTCCTGTATACCTACCAAATAATGGAGAGCTTGAAATTTAAAGAAATGTGCGACTACCAGCAAGGTGCTTAGATGTTTTTAGTGAGTAGATATAATTGACTAAACTCAATTACCAACACCCACACCTAATTTATATATTTTTTTCAAAGGAAATTGCTCCATCACTAAAAGAAGTTCTAATGGAATGCCTCTAGAAGAAGCTTTGGAAATCGTTGGTATGCTTTCTATATTAAGTTCTTCCAAATTACAAGTCTATTTTCTACAAGTCAAGTTTTCGATTGACGACGAAGCTTTTAGGAACAGAATTCGTCTTTGCATGCCCCTGATTCAAACAATTCACTAAAAGTATGTAAATTATTAACTAAGTTTTCTGATAACAACGAATTTGTTTCAGGATATGGCCGATATAGCTACTTAGTTATTTTCATAGCTGGAACTAATGTAGGTGCTAATTTTATTTTAACAACGGTAGCATCATTAATAGCACCAGCGATGGACTGTGATCTTCAATTAACTACAAGTGAAAAAGGTTTTCTAAATACTGTAGTCTTCACAGGTAAGTACAACAATACCTATGTACCTATATGTTGGAGTATTGTATTTTTTGATGATAAATTAATATCATCTGTACTAATGCTACAATACTAATTTTAGGGATGATATTTACGACACATTTATTTGGGCACTTGGCAGACGTGTACGGGAGGCGATATATAGCAATGAGATGCAGCTTTGCAAGTGCTTTGCTTTGCTGGATAGGAGTGTTTTGCCCCAACTTCATTTCTCTAGCTATTGTTTTGTTTTTAACGGGAGCTATGTAAGTACACACAAATTAACCGTACGTAATTAAATTCCGTATCGTGAATGTATTACAAAAACGTGGTAAACTATTATACAATGTTTTAGTATTTGGCTCTATAGATCACCCTGAATTAGAATCATCCGGTATTGCAGGTCTTGATAATGTTTCGGGTTGGGCCGTTGCTGAACCCCGCTCCACTTGAACAGGTGAGGCAATAAGTAGGTGTGAGCGAAATCATCGGAACCAATTATGATCTCTCTTTTGGCTGATGATGACGTTTTAGACGAAAAATCAATTTGACATGGTTGATTACTTTCATAAAACTTATGTATCACCCGTCTGCGTAGATCGCGGCATTTTCATAACACCAGCTATAACATTGCTATCCAAGAGTTGAAGGAGTCTTTATAACGAAATTAAATAAATTTCGAATAAATAAAATTAAATAACCAAATTTTGGTTCTTGGTTTTTAAGGATGCACGACTGAGTACAACACGAAACGCAGTCCACAGATTCTGCGGTGTCAAAAAATTCTTTAAAATCTTCCATATTTTAAATTGAGAAAAACAATACCTGCATATCAAAAGTTTTCGAGCTCAGACGTTTTAAAAATGTTTTCCTCCATTTTGTACCTATTAGAATTGACTGAAAGTAACCTTCGGGGCACACCTGAACAAATGGAAAATCAAATGGAACTGAAATACCAAATTTCATCAAAATCGTTCCACTGGAACTGGACAAAGTGCCGCGTACGGGGTGCGTACCGAACAATTTTGATTAGATTTTTTGATTCTATATACCTACCCTGTAACGTGAACTATAAAATTTTGAGGGGTTTACAAATTTTTTCTTGCTCGGTTCCAAAGGTTCATTATTGAAAACAATAAACCAAAATGACCAGCACAAATGGCTGAATAAAATGGCAGGGAAATTAACAGTATTTTTGATTTTTACAGAACAGCTGGTGTCGTCATACCATCCTACGTCTTCGTAGGAGAAAACATCAAATTGAAGTACCGTTCGATCTCTATTCTTATGTGTGGTGCTTTGGGTAACATGGGGAGTACATTAGTACCAGGTATGAACCTTACAATAAACTTTGGACTCATTCAGAGGTCACAAATTACAACAACACTTTGAGATAATATTATGTTTTTTAATTAACCTACTTTTTTCAGTGCTCGGCATATTTTTCATGCCATTGGACTTCAAGTGGAATATTTGGGGGTATGGAACATTGGTGCCTTGGCGCATGGTTTTGTTCCTTTCTGGAGTCCCATCTTTTCTCGGAGGTTTGGCTTTCTTCATGCTCCGTGAAAGTCCAAAATACCTTTTGACCAAAGGATTGCACGAAGAGACTGTCGAAACTCTCAAGTACGCGTATAGTGTGAACACGGGGCACCACAAAGATGATTTCCCGGTGAGTGCAAGTAAATTGAGGCTTGACATTGCGTATCTTGTAAAACCAACCAAAAACCAGGCAAGGATCTATTCTTTGAGTAGTAGGTAACAATTTGAAACCCCAGAATACTCAGCATGGCAGTTAGATACTGATGGGTCATGGGCTCAACCTAAAGAAAACAAACGCTAATGTAATATTAATTAAAAAATATGGCCTGTGCATGCATTTTTCCAACTATTTTTTATTGAAAGAGAATCACTTTAAAGTAAACATGAAGTAGTGCTTTCCTTATTTTTTCATCCACTAAAGTAACTGGAATATTTTAAAATAAGGCAGGTGAGCCATTGATACAAAAGAGCTGCTCTCTGATTGGTGGAAGCGCACCCACGCGTTCCGCGTATGCTTGAACCATTCAAACGCACCTCACCACCTACGTTTCAGACCATCAAATTTTCAAATTACGTTTATTACATCCACAAATCGTTTTTATAATTTAATAATGATTAACAAGAGGTGTCCATTATTTTTCCGACCGTCACGGTTAATATCATCACGTCACGACTCAAGAAAGTCATGTTCATTTTAACAAAAAAATATAATGTGAACATTTGTTGCGGAATAAACATTTAAAAACTTTTGGTGGAAAAAATGGAGTAAAATTAATCATTATTAAATGATCTGACTGTAGAACCGCAGGTCTACAATCCGTGATTTTTTTGGTTTATTATTTTCAAAAACGAACCTTTGGAATCGACCAAAAAAAAAGAAAAGTTAAACTCCACTCAAAATTTGTTGGTTTACGTTTCAAGGTACGTATAATCCAAAAATCAAATAAAAATTTGGCCGTCCGCCATCTACCGTACGCCGTACGCGGCAGTTTCCTAAGTTCCCATGGACCGATTTTGATGAAATTTGGTAAGTTGGGCTCCATTTTGGGTCTAGTTGTGCCCCGAAGGTTTTGATTCATGTCGTTCACTTCTAAGGGTTGAAATTTTGAAAACGGCCGAGCTCAAAAAATTTTGATATAAAGGTATTATTTTTCCATCAATTTAAGATAGTATTGAATTTTTCGAATTTTTAGAGACGACGCGGAGTACAAACCGTTCGCTCCCTACGAGAACTTAAGGGTTGGACTTACGATATATCAGAAACACGATGGTGAATCGCAAAAGAGGTCTATCCTCCGTTCAAATTTTAGCTGACCAAAATGGCAAATTTGGTGACAATGGCAAAGCCGAGTTCTTTGCAGACGAGTGATCTGTAGAGAAAAATAATAAACCTATGTGTAATAATTTACAGCGTTCTTTAACGTTAAGTCGTCCGTAAAATTTCAACTAGTTATAGGTAATTAATGGATTAAAAAAAATTATTTCTCAAGGGCAGACACCATTGCATAGGTAATTGTAATTTCTGAGTTTATTCAATTATGATCAAATTTACGTAGGTACGCCTAGGGATGGAGCAAAATAGGTAGACAGGTAGATATGTAACATCCTAATTTATCTTTCAAAAATAAAAGTAATCGGTGGATGAAGCTCAGCTCTAAATGAATCTGACATGAGATCTTCCAAAAATTTGATACCAATGTGTTAATTTAAGAAGAAAAACAACTTATTAATTTTCCACATAATGTTGAAGCTTATGAAATATTATTAATATATGTATTACTACATTCAAGGTGAAAACTCATTTAATTTTGGATGGAAATGAAATAGAATCGAAACCAGAAGGAAGTTTTATAAAGATTTTGTGGAGTCAAACTCTTTCACTTTTCCGCAAACCTTTAGTAAAATTTACAGTCATGTCCTGTTTATTACAAGCCGCACTGAACGGAGCGTAAGTACTTCAATTAAATAATGAACTTTACCACCTACCAAATCCTGTAATGGTTTAATGAAGACTAAAGTGTTATGAACGAAAATTGCGACTGATGGAAAACATTGATTCAGTTGAAGCACAATAATTACAGAGAATCTAAAATAACAATGATTTTTCAGGTGCAACACTATCTATCTTTGGGTTCCTCAACTTGTAACACAGATGATCAACTATGGATCCGAAAATCCTGGATACGGAGTGACTTTTTGTCAAATTATTGAGACTGTAGATGTGTCAGTGCTCAATTCAACGGACACTTATGAGAATACGATTTATGATACGATAGACCAACCTTGTGAGGTGATTGTACCGGTGGACATGTACTACGCATCTCTTGCAATGGCGTTGGCACAAAGTGCTGCGTTTCCGTTGTGTGGAGTTATTGGTCAAGCTGTAGGTGGAAAACTTCTTTTAGGTATGTTAAAAGTATTATTTACCCACCTAAACTGAATATACCTATTACTCACACAACGCTAAATAGCACTTTTCATCCAGAGAACAGGGGGATTTCATTTTTCATCTATAACGTCTTAACAATTTGAACTTTTTATTTTGACCGCAGCTATTCTCATAACTACTTGCGCAGTAACTTGCTTTGGTATGACTTTCTTAACTGGAATGTGGCTGACAATCGTTACCATGGGTGCGTTAGCTGTGGTACTGGATGTATGTCTGCCGCTAGCCATTAGTCTGCTGATAGATTACTTCCCAACAAGTGTGAGGTAATTTGCAACAGATTTATTTTCCTTAAAATATCAAAAATTGAATAACGATAGTCAGTTTCACAATTACACTTCCTTCATACAGATTCCTATTTACATACCAAATTCTAACAATAAATTAATCCAAGATCGATTGTGAAAAACCTGATGAATACGTCATACGCAATCGTTAACAATAAAAGTGGGATTTCAAGAACAGCCATCCTAATTACCTGATTTGTTGTGTCCTTTATTTCAGATCAAATGCAAATTGCCTAAGCATGGTCTTTGCCAGGATTACAACAACTATTGGCATCCTACTGATAGGAGTGATGCGTGAAACACACTGCGACCTAACGTACTGGGGATTGGCCGTATTTATACTTGGTTAGTGTTGAAAGATATTCGTAACTTAGGCAGAGGTCATATGTCTATTTCACAATACTATTTCACTAACATCATTAATAATTTTCAGCTATTGGGATTGTGGCAGTAATGATACCAGACAAGCAGAAAGAATTCGAAACGTGACGGCTGCAATTTTTAGGATATCAACTTGAACTGCCGTCCTTTTCTTGCCCGCTCTTTATGAAACGTGAATTCCTAAAGGATAACATTTGTGATGGCTGTAGCACACTAGTGCACGAAATAAAAAGCATTACATTTGAAGATCTATTTTTGATTTTTAAAGACCTTCCAAAATCCCCTGCTGTTACTCAAGTTCTAACAAGAACCTACCAGTAGTTCGTTCTCAAGATATAACCACAGCCAGTTCATTTTGGTATTTACTGGCAATGACTTACTTAATCGTACTTGAAGGGCACAGCCAAAGGAATCATGGGTCCATAAATTTTGATCTTTCACCTAATATACGGAGATAAAAGTGTTTTCAGAGGTAATTGCTGAAAATCACGATTAAGTTGGACATACGAGGGACGTCCGGAAAAAAGGGGACAAATGCTGTTAAAATTAGAAAAATGCATTTATTTTAATGAAATTTTCAGGATATGTTCAAAATTTAATCCTTTATTTTTCAACATAGTCCCCGGCAAGTTCCACACACGCGACGGGCTCCTGCGACGACATTTTTGAACGAACTGAGACGGGCGAGCGGTCATTGTGACCGTTAGGAGATCCCCTATACGAAAAAAAAAAAAAAAAAAATTTCCCATCACCCCCTACGACAATTGTCCCCTTTTTTTCCGGACGTCCCTCGTATTACAAACTTGATCAGTGGAGTTTTTTGTCAATGAATCTTCCTTAGGTACTACAGAATATTCTACAGACCGATGGAGTTAGATAAGAACGAAATTTGCTTAACAATATCAGCAAATAACTAACGGTTGTTCAGCTATAGATGCGTACATATTTACAATTTTAGAGAAAGTATTGCAATAATCGGGTCCTGCAGTGGGGGACCTAATGAATACCCCTGTCGTACCCCTGCGTGTCGTAAGAGGCGACTAAAAGGGATAGTGGTCTTGCAGAGTTGTTTTTATAATAAACACACTAGGTATTCAATTCAACTTTTTCTCACAGAATGAGAAACATTTATTTCATTTCTTAACTACAAAAGTAAAAACAACACCTGTTGAAAATAATCATAATAACGACGTGGACTTGATTCTTCAACACGTCCCCTCAAGTGCATGTCGTTAGTCCCATTGCCCGTTTGCAATCTTCACCTCTAGGTCGCGGTATTCCTTTCGTCAAAAGATCTGCCGGCATCTGTTCTGTTGGCATGTACGAGAACTTCACATCTTCTTTATCAACTGCTTCTCTTATGAACTTTTGCCTGATATCGATGTGTTTCGTTCTTGAGTGATGAACCGGGTTTTCGATTAGCTTCTGAGCTCCTTGGTTGTCATTATAGATGGTAATCGCCCCCACAGGTGGATGACCCAGATCTCTCAAAAATCTCTTCAAGTACAATGCTTCTTTGATTGCCTCAGTCATGCAGTAATACTCAGCTTCGGTACTTGATGTAGCGACCGATCGTTGTTTTCGGCTCTCCCAAGAGATTGCTGCGCTAGACATCTGGAAGAGCATGCCACTATAGGATCGTCGATCCAAACTGCAATTACCCCAATCCGCATCTGCAAATCCGCACAATGGCTCATCAGACTTTCTATAAGTTAACTTCGTATCCAGCGTCCCTTTAAGGTATCTGAGGATTCGTTTTGCAGCCCTCCAATGTGTCTCATTGTATTTAGTATTGAATTGACTCATGAAATTCACTGCAAAGCAAATGTCTGGTCGTGTGCCAATAGCCAAGTACAAAAGGGACCCCATTAGTGATCTGAACGGAAACTGTTTCATCTCTTTAACTGTGCATTCTTCTTGAAATTCGTTGTTGGATTCGATAGGTGTCGCGATAGGTTTACATTCTTCCATTCCGAATCTTTCGAGTAACTCAAGAATGTATTTACGTTGGGATAGGTGCATTATACCTCTCTTTTCATAATTAAATTCAATGCCTAAACAGTAATGAATGCGTCCCATGTCTTTGGTTTTAAAAGTATTCATTATTTTCTCTTTAATTTCTACAAGTTTTTCTTCATTTTTCGAAGCAAGAGTCAAATCATCTACGTAAACAGCCAAATAAACTCTATCATCTCCTTCATTACAGGTATATACACACGGATCGGAATTTGTTGCAGTCATACCAATGACACTAGTAATGGTTTCATCCAATTTTCTGTACCATTGCCTCCCTGATTGTTTTAATCCATATAAAGATTTCTTTAAATGGCACACTGTCTTACCATTTTTCCAATCACGAAGCATTTCGGAAGCAATGCTCTGAACCTCACCAGTTTCATTATTGACAATGTCTATTAATGTTTGTTCAAAATATTCGGGTGCCTCCATATAAATGGTCTCATCCAAATCTCCATTTAAGTAGGCAGTCTCTACATCCATTTGAATTACTTCCATATCCTGTTGGACCGCCAAAGCCATTAGAGTTCTCAATGAGCTCAACCTTACTACTGGTGAGTAAGTTTGAAAATAATCAACACCTGGAATCTGACTAAAACCTCTAGCCACAAGTCTCGCTTTACGTCTATCAAGTTCTCCATTCGCCTTGAACTTATTTACGAGAATTAATCGACAACTCACTGGTGGTGACAACAATTTTCAGGTGGTGTTGCCATAATCCAAGTTCCATTTTTCAATAATGAAGAAAATTCCTTCCTGATTGCCTTTTGCCAATCCTGGGAATCTTCACTGGAAAGAGCTTCACGAACAGGAATTTCAGCAGCACATGAAATTTCATTTTTCAGATTAATAACATCTTCAAATTCATCATTTTCTATTTCACTAGCATTATTTGTCTCTTCCACACTTTTCTCAGTATCTTTCGATCGTACTATATTAAACAATTTCTTTGGTCTACCTCTACTACCAGTTCTGATAATCTTAGGCCTACCTCTACCTCTTACTAAAATGTTAGAAATACCTTTATTCTGAAGAACTAATTCTTCATCGTTCATGGCTTGTGGTTCAATTTCGGGTCGATGTTCTTCGACTTCCTCATCCTTCAAGTTTTGTAGTTCAATTGTATCTTGATGTTCTTCCAATGTTGGTTGATCTATCAGATTTTGGGCTTCGTTTTCGCGATTTATGGGAACTTCTACTTCGAAATCCGAGAATGTATCCTTTTGAAAATGTTCTGTTTCGAGTGAATCAATAACATGTTCTCCTTCATTTTTATTGAAACTACTGTTGATATTGTTTTCATTTATAAATTTTAAATCTCTGGAAAGTACTGTTCTTCTTTCTTCTGGTAACCAAACACGATAAGCTTTTGACGTTGAAGAGTAGCAGAGGAAAGCATTATTTTGCCCTCAATTCAAGTTTACCCTTTGTGGACTTTTCGAGTCCATGAAAGCTGTTGCACCAAATGTTCTGAAATACGCCACAACTGGAGGTCTCCCTTGCCACAGCCCAAACTGAGTGTTGCCAATCATTGCAGTTGATGGGCAGCGGTTTCGAACATAAACTGCTCTATTTACAGCCTCAGCCCAAAATGATTTGGGTAATTTGGAATCTATCAAAAAACATCTCACCATGTCCAGAATTGTTCTATTCATTCTTTCGGCAATGCCATTTTGTTGTGGTGTCCCTGGTACTGTTAATCTTCTTGTGATTCCATTTTCCATCAAATATCTATCGAATTCTCTGTTTATATATTCTCCTCCATTGTCGGATTGCAAACACTTTATTCTCTTTCCTGTCTGATTTTCTACGTAGTTTTTATATTCTATGAACATTTGTAGGGCGTCAGATTTCTTCTTCAAGAATCTCACCTCACACCATCGGGTTGCATCGTCTATGAATGTCATGAAATATGAAAATTGACCATTCGAATTTACCTGTGAAGGTCCCCACAAATCAGAATGAATAATGTCTAGCTTTTGACTTTCTCTATTGGAATTTTTGGGAAATGGTGTTTGGTTCATTTTTCCTTGAATGCAAACTGTACAAGGAAGAAGATTTTCTGAATGATTAAACTTCATACCCAAAACTTTCCTAGTCTTAGCTATTAACTTTAAATCATTTTCATTCAAATGACCGAACCTCCTGTGCCACAGATTTAATCGTGATCCATCATTCTTATTGCTCAAAACGCAGGAAATGGGCTTTTGCTCGTCTTCCTCAATTTGATACAAATTATTCACACGTCTGGCACGCAATACTACACGTTGGTTATTATCGATGACATCAGCATTATTTCTAGAAAATAATACTCTAAAACCTCTGTCAGTAATTTTGGAAACCGACATTAAATTTGTTCGAAGATCAGGAACGTACAAAGTTTCTTGTAAATTCAATTTATTCGGATTCCCTTGTTCTGTCAAAATTGTAACTGTTCCCTTTCCATTAACATCGGTTGTGGATTTGTCCGCTAAATTTAATTTCACTCCATCTAGAGCTTGTAAACTTTGAAATTTTCTTCTATTGCTACACATGTGGGATGTGCAACCACTATCCAAGAACCAATTATCAGATTTTGATTCAATCCTATTACTCATCAATGCAATATTAAACGTAGTGTCACCGTCTACCATTTCTACTGATTGTTTTTCGACTGCACCAGCATTTTCTCTATTTACTTTTGGAGATGGACATTGTGGAGATCTATGTCCTATCCCTCCACAGTTGTAACATTTTACTGAATTCTGGTCAGTTTTCTCTGGATTGTTTTTGTGGTATTGAAATCGCTTCCTACTTACAGCATTTTTACGTGCAACCATTGCGCTTGAATAATCCTTCTCATTGTTTTTCCTTGCATCGTTTTCTTCAATAATCTTAGTTCTAAGCACATCTGGTTTAGGTAGTTCGTCTCTAGACTCTATAGCCACCCGAAAATTCTCATATTCATCTGGTAGACTATATAATAGCATTATTGTTAATAAATCATCATTTATTTCAATATTTAGATCATAGAGTTTACTCACATTGTCAAAAAATCCAGTTACATGTTCATAAACGTCCCCACCTGAGTTCAACTTATGTAGCATCAGTCTTTTGAGGAGAGTCGCTTTCCTAGCAGGACCTTTTGATTGGTGGACTTCATGCAGTTTTTGCCAGACTTCGTTTGACGTTTTCAGCCCTTTGATCAGTTTCAGTTCACTCGGACAAATCGCTAAAACAATCGTTGATCTTGCTTTTGCATCTTTCCTCATCCATGTAGTCAATTCTTGCCTTCTCTCCATATCATCAGCTTCTATTTTGGGCTTCGGTATAGTTCCATTTGCGAATTCCAATTCATCATTCCGTATCAAAATAGCTTCTATCTGCATCACCCAAGTATCGAAGTTCGTACGCCCCAAGGGCGTAATTTTGGTACTCTCCATTAATAGTGCTGGTCCCTTGACCTCTTGCAGAGTTGTTTTTATAATAAACACACTAGGTATTCAATTCAACTTTTTCTCACAGAATGAGAAACATTTATTTCATTTCTTAACTACAAAAGTAAAAACAACACCTGTTGAAAATAATCATAATAACGACGTGGACTTGATTCTTCAACAAGTGGAGGGCAGCAGCTCCACTATTATCGGGATGAGGCTGGGGCAATATACTTGCCTTGTTGGCTTATCCCGAAAAGTCGAAGGCGCCTGGCAAATCTACCAGTAGCGGCTTTGATACTGCGAGGGCAGGTTGGGCTCTCCAGCTTTTGAGCAGCCAACCTAAGGGAGGGAAACCCTGAGTAAAAATGACCCTGTCCTTCAGGTAAGGGGTTGAGCGTTGGGCTAACGACCCACCTCGTAAAACAACCAATGTTACGAATTCTCAACAAAAGATAAGAAACCGGACTGATCAAAGGAAAAAAACCAGGCGAGGAAAAGGACAAACACTTAGGATTGCCACTTGGAATGTACGCAGCCTCTTCCGATTGGGTGCAAGCAGGAATTTGGAGAGAGAGCTCTTGAAGTACAAAATAGATATCGTAGCCCTTCAGGAGATCCGCTGGAGAGATACTCCACTGGTCGAATTGAATGATTATTTGTTGATAAACAGTGGCAGCTCCAGGAATCAATACGGAACAGGGTTTTTGATACATAAGGATATAAAACACACCCTAATGAAGTTCGACCTGATTAATGAGCGAATATGCTTAATCAGGGTACGAGGCAAACACCACAACATATCTCTCATTTCAGTTCACGCTCCCACAGAAGATAAAGATGATGATGAGAAAGATGATTTCTATGGAATGTTGGAAAGAACATATGACATGTCTCCGCAATATGACGCCAAAATAGTACTTGGAGATTTCAACGCCAAGATAGGCAAAGAATCCTTCCTGAGACCTATTATAGGCATGCACAGCAGACATACAGAAACGAGTGAAAATGGCTTTAGGATGATTGACTTTGCTACTGAACGGGACCTTAGGGTGTCCAGTACCTTCTTCCCTCACAAGAAAATCCACAAGGAAACTTGGGTATCCCCAGATGGAAGAACTAGGAATCAAATTGATCATGTGTTAATTGATAGCAGACATGCAGCTGAATGCCAGGATATACACTCTTGTAGAGGGGCTGACGTTGACTCGGATCATTTCATGGTTAAGATGGTATTGAAGCATAGGATAACACCTAGAGCTAAAGTAAAAAGTGATAAAATGATCAAATTCAATATAGAAAAGCTGAAGCTCGACAAACCCCGCTCCGATTTCCAAGATGCTGTTCAATCAAAACTCTCTGCGTCCCATGATGCCTCAGATTCAAGCCTGCATACGGTGGACTCTGGATGGACCACACTCAAGAAATCCCTGAAGGAGGCAGCAGATGAAGTGTTGGGACAAGCAAAAGGAAGGACGAAGAAGGAGTGGTTCGACTCGGAGTGTGCGCAGGGACTGAATGAGAGAAGGAAAGCCAAGTTAAAAGTTTTAAATCGGAAGACCAGGAGTACAGAGCAAGAGTACCGAGAGAAGAGGGCACAAACTAAGAAAATGTTTAGGAAGAAAAAAAGGGCAGACGATCAGGCACAGCTGGAAGCGTTGCAGGAGGCCTATGACTCTAGAAATTCAAGGAAGTTTTTTGGGGATCTCAAGTATATAAGGGCAGGTTTTCAGCCGCGAGTATCCTTCTGCAAAGACTCGGATGGTACATTAATTACTGATCCACAACTTATTTCAGAGAGATGGACGACATACTTCCGAGATCTGCTTAATAGTGAAATTCCATCTTTATTAGATCAGAGTTCTGACTCTATTATTACAGAAGAACAGGTAGAAAACGAAGTTAGCCCACCCCAACGCGAGGAGATTATTAAAATAATTAAAGAACTGAAGAATAACAAATCTCCTGGTCTTGATGACTTGCCTGCAGAGCTTTTCAAGTATGGTGGAGAGGAGGTCTCGAATCGAATCTATGATCTTATAAAGGAGATTTGGAAAGCTGAAGAAATGCCGAGAGATTGGAATGTTGCTGTCATTTGCCCCATCTTCAAGAAGGGAGATAAGATGAGCTGTGAATGCCATCGAGGAATATCCCTACTGTGTGTAGCATACAAAATATTTTCTTGTTGGCTTAACACAAAACTCATACCATTTATGGAACGGGAAGTAGGTGAGTACCAAAGCGGATTCCGGCGGAACAGATCAACATTGGACCATATCTTCTCACTAAGGCAGATCCTGGAGAAGACATACGAACACAATGTGGACCTTCACCATTTATTCATCGACTTCCGACAGGCGTATGACAGCATTATTAGGACTCGGCTGTACGAGGATATGGTTAAGCTTGGCATACCAAAGAAGCTAGTCCGTACAGTCAGTATGACTATGAAAAATGCTATTTGTCGAGTGAAGGTCCACGGACGCCTTGCGGAGGAGTTCTCTGTTAACACAGGCCTCCGACAGGGTGATCCACTCTCGACAACTTTGTTCAACGTCTCCATGGAAAGTATAGTAAGGAACATACGAACCAATCCAGGAGGTTCCATATTCAATGGGCTGACCCAACACCTTGCTTATGCGGACGATGTAGACATTATAGGAAGAACAATACCTGCGCTCTCTGGAGCTTTCCAAGAATTTGAGGAAGCGGCAGAAGAGCGAGGCCTAAGCATCAATGAAGAAAAGACTGTCTATATGAAAACAACAAGAGGTTCAGCTCCGCCACAAAGAAACCATCCTACAGCATAGTTTTCCATCCAGCGATCAGTTCAGATACTTAGGCGCCATTGTGACTAGGGATAACGACGTCACCACTGAAATTAGAGCGAGAATAGCCGCGGGAAATAGATGCTTCTGGTCTGTCCAGAAGTCTCTCAATTTCCGCCGGCTCTCTCGAAAAGCAAAGCTAACTGTCTACAAAACCATCGTTAGACCAGTGGTGACTTACGCAAGTGAGTCATGGGTCCTCACAAAAGCCAATGAGCTGGTGTTGAACTGCTGGGAAAGGAAAATACTTAAAAAAATTTATGGCCCAGTATGCGAATCAGGAGAATGGCGAATCCAACATAATGCTGAATTAAGAGCGCTGTACGATCAGCCCGATATTGTAGCTTTCATCAAACAGGGTCGACTCAGGTGGCTCGGACATGTAGAGCGGATGCCAGCAGGGAGACACCCCAAAACCCTCTTGAATGGCGCGCCTGGAGGACGAAGGCTAAAGGGTAGACCTCGACTACGATGGATTGACGATGTAGAGGAGGACCTCAAAGCCATGGGTGTGAGAAGATGGAGGAGTAAGGCGATTGATCGCAAGGAATGGTCATCAATAGCTGAGAAGGCCCTGGTTCTTCAAGGACCGTAGAGCTGTATAATAAATTGCAATAATCTCAAAATATTTTGGTAGTTCAAGACAATTTAAAAATTTTTTTTTCGTGGAAAGCCTACTTTTTTGGCGTTTAATTTTTTTTCAGATGCATAACCATTCTCCAAAAACGGATAAAAATCGGTGAAATATTTCTTCAAAAATTCGCTCACCAACTCATGCTGTATGAATTGGACGTTTTCAAGGAGTTTCGTTTTGCAGAAGCTTCATGCTTTGGAAGGACATTGAAGGCATGACCATAAATATCCTTTTCAATTTCTGTGAAGCTATTAACTCTTCACCATATAAGAACACATAATGTTTTCTTATGTATGTTATATAAGATATTATATAATATAGTATACTATGTATTATATAGGTAATAGATACATATAATGGAAATGCCAAATAAGAAAACCCGAAAATTATGTACCTACCTAATAGCATTTCTCAACAACACAAGAATTGAAATTATTAAATTTTAGTATGGAGGGGAAAATTGTCGTGGGCCACTATATAACTTTTAAATGGACGATAATTTAAACTCTAATGGATGAGGAAAATGTCGCAACTTCAGGATTTGATACAGAACACCAGGAATCAGTTTCAGAACCCAAAATGTACTTAATTATTTTTATCAGAAATCTCCTCAAGTTTGCGAGTAATTTTGAGATCTACCTTATTTCTAAATTTTCAAATGCCTCCCTACATTTCGACTTTTCCTGCAACATTGATTGTACTTGGAATTGAAATACTTCATGGTGGTTTGAACCACGCGGGAACCACGGGAGTTGTTTTGTTCAATCAACGCTTTTAATGCAAGCGTAGGTGGGTTGTACCAAACAAAACGTGACATGCTACCAAGAAGAATGTGAATACAGGTAAATACTCGTATTATCAACCCAGACAAAACATGAATAGATTAGGGATATTTACATAAACCTCAGGTCCCCGCATTCAAGGTATAAGACTTCCTGAACAAGAATTTATAACATCAACCTTGGGTAACAATGGTTAGGTAGCTTCTATTTACTGAAATTAGAGTCAAAATTATGTAATAGGACTACATGTAATGGCCTCAATCTTTTTACCACAGTCTTGCCCAACCTCAATGTAGATTAGTTCGCGAACGTGATGACACAAACTCAGAAACGTAAGTTACTCACTGAAGCAGTACGCAAGTAAAGTAGGTAATCACATCAGCGATAAATTGATATAACTCTTGTAACCAAAAAAACGTCTGCCAAGTTGGGTGGGCAGTATAGCTTCCTCACTCATTGTAACATGGACGTATAGAATCAGTTGGCGAAAAAATTATGATTCAAAGAGTTATTGAATAGGTACCAAAATATTGGCGATAATATGCGGGATAGGGTTGCAGGTATTAACATTTATAATAGTTTATTATAATGTGTATATTCGCATCGTAAAATCCTAGTTCGGCGCATTCAAAAAACGCGAAGTGCCAATTTTCATCTCAAAACTGACCTGTGGACCACTAACTCGATGACAGAAAGAAAGATGCAAAAGAGACTGTGATGAGGGGTCAATTTGGTTTCAACATTAATTGACCTGCAGACCACAACATTTGATCACACAATAAAAGAAGCAATTTACACGGGAACCTGGAAGTAAGTGTGGGCACAAGTAGTATGATATTTGTATTTTCAACGTAGAATTTTATTTAGCGGTCCACCGTCTAGGACCTAACCCACACAATCCCTGAAAATTTCATCGAAATTGGTTGAATAGTTGCGGAGTTTTGGTTGTAACAATAAATTTAAAGTTCGCGCATGCGCAGCGGCTATTGCTTGACCAATTTGATTGAAACTTATAGGGTGTCTCTTAGAAGTTAGTCCCTAACTAACCTCCAAATTTGAGCAAAATCGGTTCATTAGAAACCGAGAAACCGAGGTTTCAGGAAATTCACGTTTGCGCATGCGCACTCGCTCCTATTAGTCCGAAGGTGCTGAAATTGATAGGGGACCGTCTAGGACCTAACCCGCACAATCCCTGAAAATTTCATCAAAATTGGACTACAGGTTAGTATAGTTTTGCCCGGGACAAGGATTGACGACAGACAGACCGACAGACAGACAGACAGACAGACAGACACGGAACCAAAATTGTTCGGGAAGCTCTAAAACGCAAAAAGCAAGTGGAAATTTTGATTTTGGAGAACATTTTTTTTTTTACTTCTTTCACGAATACAAAGCTTCCCTACCTTCGGTAGTGAGGAAGCAATATAGGTCAAGGTGCCAGCAGATCAAATTTAGAATACCTGTGGATGAATGTTACGGACGGATGTTATCAGGATAGTGTAGCAACCTACAGGAACTTTCAAGGGACGTTTCTGAATAGATAGGTAGTAAAACGAAGAAATCAAATAGATGAAAAATATCATTTCCATTAAGTGAAAACGAGGAAGTACAAGAGAGCAGCTTGGCCAAAAGGTATAATTATATAAATGTGGAATCACCTATCAATGAATATAGTTGTTTTCCTTCTGTTTTCAGGGAAAGACTCAATCACTAAGAGCAGTTCTGATGGAATACCCGTGGAAGAAGCATTGGATATCGTTGGTATGCTTCAACTTAATACTTTACCTCAAAATCATTACGTGTAAAAAAATTTACGAGTAAGTACTCATCCAGCTAGATTGATAGATGAATAGAATTTATGAAAAATGATTGTACAGCCTGAAAACGATACTAGAACAATCAATGGACATTCTCAATCAAAAGACCATTAATTAAGAGTTCTGGTTCATTTCAATTTATTTCAGGGTATGGGCGATATAGTTACTTGGTCATACTCACTGCAGGAACGGGGATTTGCGCCAATTTCATCTTGACGACCGTGTCATCATTAATAGCACCAGCAACAGACTGTGATCTTCAACTTACCACAAGTGAAAAGGGATTCCTAAATACTGTAGTCTTCACAGGTCAGAACAAGTATCTACAACACACTCAAAATAAACTGTAGTTTCATAAGGTACCGTAGGTAGTGTATACATGTCTGATTATTACTGATTTCAGGGATGATATTTACCACACATTTATTTGGACACTTGGCTGATGAATATGGGAGGCGATATATAGCAATGAGATGTAACTTTGCAAGCGCAATTCTCTGCTGGATTGCTGCATTTTGCCCCAACTTTTATTCTCTAGCAGTAGTGATGTTTTTACTAGGAGCCATGTGAGTACAATCAAATACATGATTGAATTTTGATAATATCAACCAACGTCAACACAATTAATAATTTTTTTTTTTCAGTTCAGCTGGTGTCGTCATACCATCTTACGTCTACATAGGAGAAAATATCAAATTGAGGTACCGTTCGGCCTCCATTCTTGTATGTGGGGCATTGGGTAACACCGGTGCCGCCTTGATACCACGTAAGTGAAAAAGATGAATTCAAGAAAAACTAATTGAAATTTTGTTGTACATCACTATGTATAGCATTGATCCACTATTTCATTTCTTGCAGTGCTCGGAATATTCCTAATACCACTGGAATTCAAGTGGGACTTTTGGGGGTATTGGACTATCGTGCCATGGCGCGCAGTTTTGCTTCTTTCTGGAGTTCCATCGTTCTTCGGTGGTTTGGCTTTCCTCACGCTTCGCGAAAGCCCTAAGTACCTTCTAAGCAAGGGGTTACAAGACGAGACAGTCGAAACCCTCAAGTATGCATACAGTATGAACACAGGACACGACAAAGAGGATTTCCCGGTGAGCACTTACTTATCTAGTGACCTTTCTGGGATAGGTAAAAAGTATCGAAAAAATTATACCTTTGTGACATTTTCCTTTTTTTAATTTGAGTAGTTTGATCTTGGCAATAAATAATATTTAGGTCATCTTCCTGAACCTGTCCACATCATAATTCAACTTAAAAATACTGATTACTTGTTTAATTTTTTTCAAATTCATCTCAATTCATAAGGTTCTATTTTTACTACAAATAATGTTAATTATAAATAAGTTACCTACCTATCATAATTGTGCTATTAGCAATATCTGAAAATTTTGCCGCAAGATTTAAGTAGGTACAACTACCATTTCTTGGATAAAATGAAAAAAGTATCACCCATTCCTAGACGTTTCAGTACTTCTGATATTTACCTACTGATACCGTTACTTCCAGTATTTGTATCGTGTACAAAGAATCGATATTATTGGGTTATCATATCACTATAACATATTTATGCGATATCTTAATAATTCACGACGATGTCGATGCTACCCAATGAGAACTGCCGTTGGGAAAACTAGCATATACCTACTGAAAATTAAACTCCTAAACATGATTTAATTGATGCCCATAACATGCGTTTCCTACCTTGCTTGTGTACCTCTACTGTACGAGGGCATATCGATCGGATCATTAATTGTGTAAAATATCGGAAGTACGGGGAAACGTCCTTTTCACAAATTGGTAGGACGTATTCTCAGTGTAAAGCTAGGAACGATAAAATACACTTGGGTAACAGTATACTTTAGGAGTAAGTGAAGGAATATTTAAAAACGCATTTAGCTTGTAGTCAAGGTTTCTGTTTCCAGTAGACATAAATGAAAGTGGGGTCATTAACGATACTTTATCGATATCAGAAGGCACCGAGCTTTCAATTTTCAAAACGAAAATATCGAAACGTCACTACTATCTGAGATCTATTGCTTTGAGATAACTGTAAGATAAATGTTGGTAAATGATGATCAATGGAGCTTTGGACTTAGAAAAAGAATTTCAGGTTTGAATTCGAGCATTATTTTTCTGTAACACTCTTCTATCAACAGCTTGCACCACCAAAATTGCTCGATATAGTCAACTACACTGCACAGGCTCAGCCCAGCATACCTGTAGTATAACTGAACCATAATGGGAACAGACATGACTCTTTTACATCCCCAACCAAGGGGAAATGTAACTAACAGGATATTAATAATAAACAGTTTTACAACTTTCAAGGTGAAAACACCGATTATTTTGGACGACAATGAAATAGAATCGAAATCTGGAGGAAATTTCATGAAGGCTTTATGGAATCAAACTCTTTCACTCTTTCGCAAACCGTTACTGAAATTGACGATTGTGTCTTGCCTATTACAAGGTGGTTTGAATGGAACGTGAGTATTTCATCCGACAAGTAAGAGGGTCGCCCAGGAAATAGATTAATTTTTAACAATCAAGTTTTCATTGAAAAAAAATTAAACTTACAGAAATTGTACTTGAACACATCGACGCTAATAAATACAAAATTGTAGAAGCTTTTCGCCACCTCCTTGGTCGCCTGTGTGAAATCAAATCAATCAGCCATAGCCGTTACAACAAAACCTCATCCTCCAACTTCTAAAATCCATCAAAAACCAACCTCTTCTACAATTTTATTTAACCAGTGATATAACAAAACCCTGTACAACTATACAGGATGTCTACCACTTGGATGTATAAGAATTAAATTTTGAAAATCAAATTCAACAATTTAAAAGTTTTTCTCGAAAATTGCCATTTTGGTTTATTATTTTCAATAATGACCCTTTGGAATCGACCAAGAAAAAAAATTGTTTAACACCCCCTCAAAATTTGATGGTTTACATTTCAAGGTACGTAGAATCCAAAAATCGAATAAAAATTTGGCCGTCCGTCCGCCGTACGCCGTACGCGGCACTTTTGCCACTTAGCATTGACCGATTTTGATGAAATTTGGTATGTAGGCTCCATTTGGGGTCTAGTTGAGCCCCGAAGCTTTTGGTTGATGTAGGTCACTCCTAAGGGTTCCAAAATCAATTTTGAAATTATGAAAACGCCCTAACTCAAAAAATTTCGATATAAAGGTATTGTTTTTCCTTCAAATTAAGACTCTATAGAATTTTTAGAATTTTTTGAGACCACGCGGAGCTCTGTAGGACAAACCGTTCGCTCCCTACGAAAATTTAAGGGTTTAAATTGAAATATATATATGTATAAATCCAAACACGAGTGTGAATCGCAAAAGAGGCCCAATCTCCGTTCAAATTAGAGCTGACCGAAATGCGACCAATGGTTGGTGATTTTGATTTTTTTTTTTGATTTTTTTATTTTTTTTATTTTTCTCTTCATATTGGATGGTTGGTGATTTTGTAGACGAGTGATCTATATAAAAATAATAAACCGTTGTGTAATAATTTGCAGCGTTTTTAGGTTTATAGTTTGCCCTTTATAAGATGTGCTATCGTGGGGCACTCAACGGAAAAACTACCCCAGGATCAAATCTTTCCTAGGGTAATAATAAGTTTTTCGTATATAAAATCACAAAATTAACGTTTTGTAGCAGAAAAATAATGATTTTTATTAACTTTTCGTACTTTTCGACCGACTTCAAAGCGCCGTAGGCTCGCGACTGAGGAGGTTCTCTTTTCGGTGTGTCACGATACAATTTTTTTTTTTGTATGACTGAACACATTGTTTTTACAATTGATTGTCCACTCCAATAATGAGTGTCCTTCATTGTAACTACCAACACTTTTTGATATTAGTAACGTGACCTACGTTACAATGACAATTTTTTTCTCCTAAATGTTCTTTAATTTTATTTTAGTTCCATTTTTTAATTCAAAATGGTCGGTTTTTCCGTTGAGTGCTCCATCCAAGATAGCAAATCTTATTACGGGCAAAGTATAAACCTAAAAAATGGTAATTTTCTAATGAAATAAAAATTTTGAATTTGATTTTGAAAAATTAATACTTTGACTTTGATTTTCAAAGAGAACATCGCTGGTATCATTTCCTATGTAATTTTCTACGCTGAATCAAATAGTGATACTTCCGATGCTAGAAAGTGGATTTTTTGAAGAAAACCTTCGTTTTTCGTACATAAAATACGCATTATTCTTAAATGTGGTAGTGAGCATGAAGTAACACCTTTGAACTCAACAAAAACTTCAATCAACTAGAAATTCGGTGTTTTTATTGAGTTCAAAGGTGTTACTTCATGCTCACTACCACATTTAAGAATAATGCGTATTTTATGTACGAAAAACGAAGGTTTTCTTCAAAAAATCCACTTTCTAGCAGTCGGAACCATTCGGAAGTATCACTATTTGATTCAGCGTAGAAAATTACATAGGAAATGATACCAAAATCGTCAAGCCATCTTGAGGTCGAGGGGGACCAGAAACCGCTTAAAACACTGGATTTGCTTGTAAAACACACGTTTTCGGGCATTCAAACTTCATTTACTCTTCTAATTTGAATGTTAAAAAGAAAAATTGATAGACCGTTGGAAAGCTGAGATTCTGGGCAAGTTTTTTCCGTTGAGTGCCCGCCGATACGGCTGTTTATTACATAAGATGAGTCAGCCTGAAAAATGGTGATTTTCGAGAAAGTTTTAAATTTCTGACTTTGACCGATTTATTCACTTATACGAAAGGCTTAAATAGGCTTTTGTGTCCTGATGAACTGATAGGAAATTTAACGTTCTTTCCAACGGTATACTCATATTTGAGTTTATCCAGTAAATTGAGGGAGTTATGGCCGTTTTAATGGCTCAAGGTCGAAAACACGAACAAAATCTTAAAAGTGAAAAAAGTATAATTTTAAAGCGTTTAAAAAAAAAATGTCAGGAGACAAAAAAGTTTGCAAATTAGTTGTAGAATCGATCCTTGAAGTTTGGTCCTCGAGTTAGGGTGACACCCTGTATAGAAAAATAAAAAATAATAAACCATCGTGTAATAATTTGCAGCGTTTTTACAGGGGAATCGTTAGCCTAAAAAATAGCAATTTATAGTTAGCGAAAAAGATTATAAATGTTGACTTTACATTTACAAATGGCTTTAAGAAATTGGGTTTCCCACTAAACGGACACGAAATTTAACGCTGTAAACGCTGCTAACGCTATTTAACGCTGCTCTAACGATGTAATCAGATTTGAAGTTGCATGAGAAATAAGAGAGATGTGAAAATCTTAGTGCTGCAAGGTCGAAAATACGAATATAAACTTCAAAGTAAAAAAAGAAAAAAGAATTTTAAGTTGATTTAAAAAAATTGCTGAGATTTTTTTTGTTGCAAATTAGTTGTAGAATCAATCCTTGAAGTTTGGTCCATCCAAATGGTAGACACCCCGTAGGTATAACTATGATTTTTTCTTCGATACAAATTCTTGCTATTAAGTATTTAGGCTACAGGTTCTTATGTAGGTACAATGGATCTGAAGAGTTGAACATAATGATTGTCAATTACTTTTTTCATAATTCCCACCAAATGTGTTTCAATATGTTTTCAAGGACATGTCGCTGTAACATATACCAGAGTTTGGAACGCTTTGAAGGAGACATTTTTTTTTGTTAAGTCCGGAAATGTTCTCAATTTCGACTAAAATCACCTGTTACCAAACTTCAGACATTTGTAACTTTCCTCCCACCCGACCGAAATAGACCAACTTTCAGTATAAAGTCAACGAGTTATGTAAGAAACATATCGCAGAATTTGGTGCGTGTAGCTCAGTCTTATTTGTGCGTACGTGTTTTACGTCCAAGAAACGAGTGGTTCGTGAACTTTTCATCTCGATTACTTTTTTCTTCAGAATTCCCTCCTTATGTTGTTTATATTGTTCAAGTACAATTCATACATTATATTCAAATAAGGTTTTTATTTACAATAATGAACCTTTGGAATCTTTTAAAAACTTGACTTGAAAAAAGGAATTCTAGATCTTTTGGACGACCCTCGTATTTTAATATCTGTCAATTTTTTTAAGTCGGTAAGAAGGATGATCATCAGTTACTTCAAATTTCAATAGGAATAAATGGTACTGGAATTTCATTTAGTTCTTCGAAAAAATCTTAATTTTTAGTCCTGATGGTGACTTATAGTTGTGGCGTTTCACTCCCATTATTGCTTGGTAGGAGTGAAACGTCGTCAATAATACATCATGAAATTCAGGCAATCGACATTGATTTTTCAGGTGCAACACTATCTTCCTTTGGGTTCCTCAACTTGTGAAACAGATGATCAATTACCAATCCGAAAATCCCCAGTATGGAGTTACGTTTTGTCAAATCATTGAGAATGCAGACATTACATTGCTCAATTCAACAGATTCCTATGAGAATACAATTTATGATACGTTAGATCAGCCTTGTAAAGTGACTGTACCGGTGGACATGTACTACGTATCTCTTGTAATGGGTTTGTCACTGAGTGCTGCGTTTCCACTGTGTGGAATGATAGGTCAAGTGGTAGGCGGAAAATTACTTTTGGGTATGTTCTTAGAAATAAGTCGGTACCTATTACATAAAATCGACGCTCGGCAGGAAAAAGGGCCAATGTGCCTTGATGATGAAAATTGAGTTATGCAAATAGGTAGTTATTTATAGTTTTTTGATCCTCTTCAAGATGAAGATTGAATCGGGTTGAACGACGTAAAAATGAAGCAGGTATTGGAGGAAAACGGCATGATGTGCATCAGACCGGCTGATGAACCAATATGTCATTCTGGTAACTCGTTTTTTCCTTCCGAGTCTACCAAGGATGCTTCTGCTACGCATTGAATTCTCTGGATTGAAAAGAAAGTCTACCAACTGGGTGTGGCGCATAGCTCGTATCCTTTGCATGATTGTATAATAGATAACCCAATGCATTGTAGCAAATCTTGAAATATCAATATCTAACTACCTTGCACTACCATCATAGGGGACCATCTACACCACAATCCTCATAATCCCAGAACATTTCACATAAATCGTATGGATAATGTAGAATTATGGTTGTTACAAGGAAATTCACGGTCGCGTACGCTTGCTGGCTATGACCAGAGGCGATAGTTTTCACAGAATAATATCCCCAATCTGCATAAAACATATCGTAATCGGAAAGAAAATGAAGAGTCATGAGTGTTACTTAGAATTCACGTTTGCGCATGCGAAGTGGCTGCTATCTGCCCGGTGGCGAAATTCACAATCGATTGAAGTAAGAAATAAACCAACAATTGTAAGTTCCACTCTTAATTCACAAAAAAATCGGAGCACGACAATCAATTATACGACATTGATCAAAGAAAAATATATTCATAGCAAACATCGATAGGTAATCGATTCCCATCCCCGGCCGCCGCGCCAGCCTCAGTCTGGCTCTGGCCCAGACCTCCGTCGATTCAACTACGCAGCACCGATTTCACCTATTCTTGTGAGATTTACGATTTATACACAATCCTACAATCACCATTCGGTTACCCGTGCGTTGTACATGACCAGGGATACTTATCAATCAACACAAATATCTCATTATTCAATAGAAGAGATCTTTTTCAACATTCTAAACTCCATCTACCAAATTCAAACACAATCGGAAGGAAAAACGTCTGCCAAGTGGGTGTGGCACATAGCTTCCTCGTATCCATAACCCGATTGCATACATGATCCGATGCATAGTAGTTAATCTCAAAACACCAATATCTAAGTACCTTTCACTACCCTCATAGGGGACCATCTACACGCTAATCTGGACAGTACTAGAAAATTTCATCAAATTCGGATGAAAAATTAAGTGAGTAGGTGTATGTGATTGGATCAAAAAAATACATAGCCTCGGCTGGGTTTCGAACCCGCGACCTTAGCAGCTCTTATCAAGACTTAATCCTCTGAGCTACCGATGACCTGCAATTAATGGGATTTCAGATTCTCACAGGAGACCATTCCTCTATGAAAAATCCCTCTATGAAGAACAATTCTCTGTGATTTTCATAGGGGACCATCTAAACACTACTCTGTAACATCCCTGAGAATTTCATTGAAATCGGATGGAAAATGTAGAAATTATGGCCGTTACAAGGAAATTCACGTTTGCGCATGCGCAATGGCTACTATCAGTCCGAAGGTGATGATTTTCATAGGGGATCATTTAAATACTAATCTGTATAACATCCCTGAAAATTTCATTGAAATCGGATGGAAAATGTAGAAGTTATGGCCGTTACAAGGAATTCACGTTTGCGCAGTCGCTTCTATCAGTCCGGGGACGATGATTTTCATAGGGGACCATCTACAACCTAATCCACATAATCTCTGAAAATTTCATTGAAATCGGATGGAAAATGTAGAAGTTATGGCCGTTACAAGGAATTCACGTTTGCGCATGCGCAGTCGCTTCCATCAGTCCGGGGATGATGATTTCATAGGGGACCGGCTACACACCAACCCGCACAATCCCTGAAAATTTCATCGAAATGGGACAATAACTTCGTATAGTTATGCGCGTTACAAGGAAATCATGACAGACGGACAGACAGACAGACACACAGACACGAAACCAAAATTGTTCAGAAAGGTCTAAAACGCAAAACGCGAGTGGAAATTTTGATTTTGGAGAAATTTTTTTTTGTCCTTGAAAAGTGAAAACAAAGCTTCCGCTACCTTGGTAGACTCGGAAGCAAAATTAATAACTTTGATACGCGACTAATACGACGTCGTTATTATCAAATTCAATAAATTTTCTACTCGGATAGATGGGATCTGAAACCCCTTTCGCATCGTTTTTAGAAGAAAGAGCTTTGAAGGGGCAGAGATTCATTATCCCACTTACCTTAGAGGACATTTTATTAATAATTAGTTGATGTTTCACTCAAGTTACTGTTTCCGGTCTCGTCTCCTTGTCTCTTAAAAGAGATACACATTAGAGAGATACAATAGTACAGCCTAAATTCGACAAATTTGAACCATTTCCGCTTTTGGAAATATACTTATATAATAAAATAATTTTTACTTGCAAGTGAATTGATATCCAGCTATCAGCTGAGTGAAAATTTCCGACAATTTGAAAATTTTCATAAGGTCGCCATTTCTAAATGAGATCCATTTTCCTACTCACCTTTGAGGAAGAATTGGTTGCTGTTTTCGACCTCATCTCCATGTCTAACAGGAGAGAATCATTCAGAAGAGATACAAATGAAACACCTGAAATTCGAAAAATTCTAACTAGTTTCCCTCAAGATATAAATAAATAATTATTTTTTGCAAGTGACTATATTTGATCATTATTTCAAACGAACATTTTTAATGACACAGATCCATTTTCCAAAACGTTGGTTTGTAGCTTTTATTGAAGTATTCTGTTTAGAATAGAGTCAGGAATGATACGCGCAGAAGAAGAAGTAATACATAAGGGAGAGATGCAAAAGAAACAGCTGTTCTGCCCGCAGTTCGCCCAACAGCCTTTCGTTTCCGGTACCTATTTCGGGTTTTCCGTGTTTTATTCTTAAGTTTTGTTCCAATATTTAGGTTATTGTTGAAACGGAAAGTGGGGAAACTATGCGGGGAAACGAAAAGCGAACGAATTCGAGTACTTACCGAGTTAAAGGAAGGACTTACGATGAGCTCTTTCGTAAACCTAAGGTAGATAAACATCTAATTATCACTTCATATATAAATATTCGTTGAACGTTTATAGTCACTTTTATTACAGCTCTGAACAAATTTTTTTCAGGACGTCCATAATCGGTTAATCTGGTAGTTATAATCTGGTTAATCTGGGGTAAAGTTGGACAACACTCAACAGAAAGAAAAATAACCACACACTAATCCGTTGTAGACCATTCTAAATTCAAATCTGCGAAAAATCCATAGGTATAATATACCTAATGATATATTATATCAGTGTGTGACAAAATCGTGTGTACCTACTCTGCCCAAGCCTGTCGTCAACCGATCTTCATGGTTTTTTTTTGTTCCACGAAGAAAACTTTCTAGTTGTGCACTACGTCGCCTTATTTCGAATTTTGCATTTTAAAGGGGGGGGGGGGGGGTTAATGCTTAAAAAACTTGCGTTTTCGGGCATAATCGTGTAAATTCTGCCCAGACCTCAATTTCCAACCGATTAGCGTGTTTCTTTTTTTGTTCGACTCGGAACTTTAAATTGAGGAAAAATTCTCATTATAACCTCCAGATTTTCATGAATTATTCTCTGTACCATCATGGAACTAATAGTGGTGCCACCATGGTGTCAGGGGACCATAAACCGCATATTTCGTGGGGTTTTTTGTGTTCAATCAGAATCAGTTATCAGCCGCGAAGGGCAACGTGGAGGTTATTCAAGTTCGTGTTTCCGTCAAAATGATGGTAATCGTTCACAGTAACACGGATGCAAAGCCATCCATTTGTGCATTCTTTTCACACAATTCTCATATCTAATAAAAAGTCAGTACCTTCCTTCTAAGTACCATCTAACTTCACCAACCAATATCGCGTAAATTTTGATTGAATTGATCGAAATTAGAGTTAACCGTTAAACTAGTTGGATTCAACCATACAGATTGTGGTTACCTGTTAGATCATGTATATTTATACGGTGTCAGTTTATAGAACGTCTGCCAACCAGATGTGGCACATAGCTTCCTCGTATCCATATCCCGTTTACAGTAGTTAATCTCAAATCATCAATTTCTTCACTAATCAGTATCTTCACTACCTTAAAAGGGGGTCACAGTCGGTCGCCGTTCGTTCCTCGTTCCGGCTCAGTATTTTACAAAATTGAAGGCGAAAAAACTTAAAAAGTTGTACCTAAATTTGAAATTTTAATGAATTTTAGAAATTCATTAGTGCACGGCCCTAGGGAATTAAAAAACTGAAATATTGCCGCTGGAATAATCAAAATCGAACAATAATTGCCAGAAAAAAATAGGAAAACCGTTAATTCAGTTTGTTTTTCCCATAAAATGCAGCTAAACTTGAAATTTTCAAGGATTTTAGTTATTCAATTGAAAAACTGAAAGATTGCCGCTGGAATCATCAAAATTGAACAATAATTGCCAGAGAAATATGAGAAAATCATGGGATAACCCCTTTATTCAGTAGTTCCCATTTTTCTTTGGCAATTATTGTTCGATTATGATAATTCCAGCAGCAATATTTCGGGTTTTCAACTCTCTAAGGCCGTGTACTAATAAATTTCTAAAATCCTTTAAAATTTCAAACTTAGATACAACTTTTAAGTTTTTGCCCCATCAATTTCGCAAAATACTAAGAACAAACGGCGACCGACTGAGACCCTATGGTACCTACCATCTACAAGTCAACCCGCACATCTCTGAAAATGTCATCGAAATCTGACTGTAACTGCGTTTATTTTTGCCCGTTACCTACAATGACTGACAGACACGGAATCAACATTGTTCAGGAAGGCCTAAAACGTAAAAAGCAAAAAAAAAAAAAAAAAAAAAAAAAAAATGTTTCCGCTGCCATTGTACACTTGGAAGCAATAAAAGTAACTTGAAAACTCTCAGTTCTATTGCGTGAACTCACTTGGAAACGCTGCCATTAAAAATCTCGATTTCCCATTTTTGTATTTCGGCGTATTAGCCCTTCTCCCTGCCGAGCGCCGATGTTGAAATACTCAGTATAACTATTTGTTGATTAATAAGAGACAAGTTTTCCTATAATGTTTTCAAGATCTGGGATATTTTACAGCTATTCTCATATTTGCTTGTGGTGCTTCTTGCTTCGGAATGACTTTCATCACGGGTTTGTGGTTCACAATCATTACCATGGGTACTACAGCAGTGGTCCTGGATGTATGCCTGCCGTTAGCCATAAGTCTTTTGATAGATTTCTTCCCAACAAGTGTGAGGTAATTTGTGGCGCCTTTACCCCGAAATTGATCATTTTAAAAGACCATTCTTTGTTTTTATTATACAGGGTGTCTACAAAACATTTCTCATTCCTTCAGAGGGTCGATTCTACAACTAATTTGCAACAAAAAATGTCTCTTCGCAATTTTGTTTAAGAAGCGTCTTTCCCGAGTTATTTCAATTTTGAAGTTTTTTTTCTCGTGATTTTGACTTTATGTCATTAAATTGGTTATAACTCCTTCAATTTGCTGAGATAATTACAATTTGAGGATACCGTTGGAAAGAGCATTAAATTTCCTATGTCCCTACTACCGATTAAAAATTTTTCAGTTGAATTTTACGGGGATTAAAGCAACCTCTAAACTGAACTTAGTAACTTTTCGAAAATATAAAAAAAAAACTTACCCCCCCCCCCCAAAAAAAAATTTGTCGATTTACGTTTCAAGGTAAGTAGAATCCGAAAATCGAATACAAATTTTTCCGTCCGTCCGCCGTATGCTGCACTTTCCTTAGTTCTCGTGGACCGATTTTTATGAAATTTGGTATACGGTGCTCCATTTGGGGTCTAGTTGTGCAATGAAGCTTTTGGTTGATGTCGGTCACTTCTAAGGGTTGAAATTCTGAAAACGCCTTAGCTCAAAAAATTTTGGTATTTTATGATGGTACCTACTTATTGAATTTTTAGTATTCTTTGAGACCACGCGAAGCTTTGTAGGATAAACCGTTGGGCTTACGATAAATCAGAAACACGAGTGTGAATCGCCAAAGAGGCCTAATCTCCGTTCAAATTTTAGCTGACCTAAATGGGATAGCTGTAAGTACGTGGTAGGCAGGTGGTGACAGTGGCAAAGCCGAGTTCTTGGCATTTTTATTAACACTCACTTGTACTTCCTTAACATTCAAGAACCAAATAAATTCAAAGACCCCAAATCTTTGGGATAACGATGTTTAGCTGGTAGCGAAAACGTGGTTGGTAGGTACTAATAATGGAAAAGCCGTGTTTTTCGCAGACAGATGATCTTTACAGGAAAATAATAAACCGTTGTGCAATCATTTCTAGCGTTTTTTCAACGAAATCGACGGTTTGACGGGGAGACTCCGTGCTTCGGAGAAACCACGGCGTGAAGACTCCGGAGTTTCCTCGTCTAACCGGAGATTTCGTTGAAAAAAATGCACGTGTTTCCGAATTCAAACAAAAATTTCTCCTTTAAATTCGATTGACAAATATTTTTTGATTATAGGTAGGTACCTACCATTGGAAAGCTGAGATTCTGACGCAGTTTTTAGGCTTACCGGCAATCTGGAATTATTTATACATTATGGGCGTTGAAAAACGGAATGTTTTCGAAAAGTTACTAAGGTCACTTTTTAGGTTGCTTTAATCCCCGTAAAATTCAACTGAAAAAATTGTATTCGGTATTAGAGAGATAGGAAATTTAATGCGCTTTCCGACGGTATCCTCAAATTGTAATTATCACTGCAAACTGAAGGAGTTATTACCAATTTAATGACATAAGGTGAAAATCACGAGAGAAAAACTTTAAAACTAAAATAACTCGGAAAAGAAGCCTCTACAAAAAATTGCTAAGAGACATTTTTGCTGCAAACTAGTTGTATAATCGACCCCTTGAAGGAATGAGACCTGTTTTGTGGACACCCTGTACACCAATTGTTACTCCCTCGTAAAGTTACTTGAGGATAGCAGTAAGTCATTTACAATCTTAACAATAATTGCACGTTGAAACTAACAAGTCTAAAATTTTCTTTTTAATTAACAGATCGACGGCAAATTGCCTAAGCATGGTTTTTGCCAGGATTTTTACAACCGTTGGAATATTATTGATAGGAGTATTGCGCGAAACACACTGCGATCTAACGTATTGGGGACTGTCCTTGTGTATACTTGGTGAGTTTTGGACAAAATATTCACTTTCGTGTAAATAATCACTCATATTTGAAAGTAACCTGACAGGCTGCTAGGGGAGCAACGGTATTTTAAAACACATCCAGCAGCCAATTAATATTGACGAGTTGCCTATGCAACAATAAGTTCTATACGTGGTATTAAGTACCCATCAATAAATGAAATGCCTATTTTTCAGCAATCGGCGGTGTGGCTTTGATGATACCAAACAAGCAGAATAAACTCGAAAAGTAGCGGACAACATTTTAGGTTATTTACCTGCTTTTTCATCTTTACGAGCATTCCAGGTAAGTAGGTACACGGTGTACCGTACATTGACCGACCATTGAAGGATTCAAGATCTGATCAATTGGATTCTCGAAGACAACAATGAGAAACTTGCGTGAATACTTATGAAAATGAAAGATTCCAATGTAAATTTCATGTAAGGGAAACTCAATGAGGCCTATTCTTGTCGAACCGAGCGTAATTTCAAGCGTTTTGTTGAAATTTGGTGTTTATCGAGGGTAGGTACTGAATATGATTTTGAGTACCTACCTACAGGTAAAATAGGTAATGTTGCAAAATTGAAATGACGTTTGTGTTGTTAATAAATGAATGCGGTCTTAATCGAAAGTCCACTTTTGATTTTCCCAAAGGTTTTTTATTCGTCAACCCTTTAAATCCTATTAGTTATCATTCTCTTGATGCAGTACCAATGGTCAACGGATATTACTGATCCAAACCTAATTGTTCAGGAAAGTTCAGCGCTACCTACCGCCACTTCAGCGAACTATTATCCTTTTTCAGCTTGATGTGAGCGTGGTCAAGCGGCATTTCTGAAAAGTAGGCATACCTCGATTTTACCACTCTCTAATTTCTAAGTTTGGCGGCTTTACTTCCCTGCCTTTTTAAATTGCGAGGAAAAGGAACTTGATATTGCATTTTTGTGTTGTTTTCAATTGTTGTATTGTTCTTCTTTGCTACATTGTAATCTTGGGATTACTGAAAGTTAGAGGAGCGACGGTAATGCGGTCGCGAGGGTGATCACCTGATAAGATATCAGAAATGGTAGTTTGTTGAAGTGGCAGTAGGTAGCGCTGAAACACGACAATACTTTCTAGGGGCTAGACTCTCCTCCTTAAAACGCCTGCTGCAATTTATAATATTGCTTTTTTCTATTTTTATGGATAGCTCTGAATGGCCACATTTGATTATAAAACATTCTTGAATGGGGAGTCGGCCCAGTTATAGATACTGCATTCTTGCTGGAGCACGGTGAGCTAGAAATCAAAGGAAACCAATGATGGCCGCTAAGTACGTTACTAGCGTTTTCAATAAATATCACAATCTACCCTGGAAAAATCCTATAGAGCTCTCAACTCATAGAGGGGAGAGTCTGGCCATGGTCTGTCGGACGCGTGACTCCGGAGCTCCTACTGAGAATATAAAGAACTCTGTCACATTGCTCACCGTGAGGGGGGCTGTTATCGTATAATGATACTTGAAGCACACTCAAGTCGCGAGCTTTTACCAAGTTTCTGCTTAAGTCAATGTAGGTAATGAAACTTTGCTAACAAGTCGGTTTTACCTCCCATAATAAATAGGTAATTTAGAAGAAATGCAAATGTTATCAATGACCAGGCGGCAGACACGGATTTCAACAGTAAGGTAGTTGATAAAAGAGTCTTAGTATTTTCGGTAGGGCTGCTGCAGTCGCGTATCCGACAGATCAGGGGCCAGACTCTCTACCGAGAATGCCAGGACACTTATCAACTCACTTACCGTCGAAATTCGAAATCCATATCTGCCGCCTGGCCTGTTGATAATATTTGCATTCGTTTGGTTGTTCGAAAATGTATCCTGAGCTGACTTCGCCAGAAGCAGCTGAGAAACCAACTATTGATGGGTGTCAATTTGTCTCCAAACTCTCGATGATAGAACACTAATGATGGAGGGTTGAGGAATATCACTCTAGCTGTTATGAACTATTCTTTATTCTACTTTAGAAAATACGAGAACACATATTTCATATCTTCTTCGGAAAATTATTGCTTTAAATCTCAACCCACTATCACATTTATAGCAAAGAACTTACATTCACTAGAAATTTATATTTACTTTCAATAAAGTAGGTAATATAGGTAATTTAACCAAAAAATCAGATTTAGAAGGTACCTACCATTAAAAAGAATGGCACTTTGGCAGTTGAACTATACTGATTAATCGTTTCATTTGTACAAAAACACAAAGTGCAGAATGCAATTGTCATTTCTGCCCTTAACTTAAAATAAATGGGAGGTAAAACAGACTTGGAAACAAAAGTACATAGACTTAGGTATTAAAAACTTGGAAAAGACTCGCAATTTTGGTCTGCTTCAACTATGCCTGTGGATGATGTTTGGTAACATTTTTTCACGATAACAGCTCCCTCACGGTGAGCAAGATGACAAAGAGTTCTTTATATTCTCGTTAGGAGCGCGGCAGTCGCGCATCCGATAGACTATCCCCAGGGGCCAGACTATCCCCTCATAGAGTACCCACTCAGAGTGGTGTTCTTTTAATTTTAACATCAACCTGTTACCTATCTAGTTATGCACAAGGTGTGTTTCCAACCAATAATGGAATTCAGGTTCCATTCACCAAATGTAACCTAAACCATTTTTAAAAAACCATCAACGAGGAGTTTAAAAAGCGTTAAAACCTTAACAGTAACCCATGTCGCATCATCAAGCGACCCATTTTTAAACCCTTCACAGATAGGTTCTGGTATGGTATTACGACGACGGGCTTAGTTGGCAAGCCATTTAATTAAATCGACGGACGAGTGTTTTCATAACTCCCACGAAAGAAAAAAAGCCACAATACACCCGAAATAGTGGACTTATTTGTTATAATAATTGGGTTGTTGAATTGGTTTTAACAATATCATAACAAATACTTTATTTACAAAACAAAAATTGTGCTCTCATGCACATCCTAGGAGTTTGTCACTCGTAGAATTGTTAATACTAGAACTACGAATATTGAGGAACAAAGTGTGTATGACCGCCATGTAGGAACTAAATTTTACAAAACGACCATCTTTATTTTCGAAGGTCCGATTAATCGCGAACAGTGTTGTTTTTCTTTTTCTCTGTTTCTATTGGCGTGGTTGGCAAGAAGACGGCGACGATGCCAATGACTAGAAAAAAGAAGAAAGTGTAAGGAGAGAAGAAGGAAGAACAAAAGAATAAGTGGAAGAGGATTGTCGAATCTGCAGGGGAGGCTGATTATCATTTCTTAACAAAAAATGCAAGAATATAATGTTGTTTTAACTTCAATGCCTAGAAAAGGAGGAGATCTACCAATTCGTATCATGGGTCGACTATTTTTCAGATGCGTAACGTATGAACGCGGTAAAAGTGATGTAACATGTGAATAAACAAGACGAAGGAGCGGGGGAGCGGGTTTAGCGCAGAAAGCCTTTCAATTTTTTAAATCAGAGCTTACATTAAAATAAAAAAAGTATAAACAATGGGGTGTGCGCATGGATCGGAAAAATTGTCTATTGTTATATTTAATCTAAACTAGACCACATTCTGAGAATGTTGACATCAACCGCGACCTTCTAGCATGAACAGACCTTCTTCTATGATTTTTCAAAGTTTCAAATGTTTATGACGTCACAGTGAGCTGGGGGCCCAGGCAGGAGGGGCGCGTGACGTCATAAACATTCGAAACTAGGAAAAATCGTAGAAAAAGATCTACTCATCCAAAAAGAGAACGGCTGGTGTCAAAATTCTCAAGATGAGGTCTACGTTCGAATAAAATTTTTTTTTAAAATCATTCGACTTTTTGAGTAAAAATTGGTAGTTTTCATTTGATAAAATTTGAAATTAGCCAGCTGGCTATTGACCCTTACTTCTATTTACATCAGATATCATTTAATTTTTTCTGGAACTCAGAAACTCAAATGACATACCTACACTTGGACAGATCCATCGAAAGAAGAGTATATTTTGAAATAATAAATACGCAGTGATTGACTGGGACCTTTGAAAGTTATGGATGTTCAACTCAAATGTAAACTGAGCTAGTAGGCCCAACCTGTTACGACCTTTACCTCACAACATCATTGTCAAATTTTCAAATATTCCATCAGTTTTGAAATCCTGATTTGTCAATGCTTCTAAAAAAAATAAGAGAAGCAGATGTTTTGAAATGCAACACCTAGGTATATATTCTTATGAAACAACGACGAAAAACTGTAATAGTTGCCTATTGTTAAAATTGAATTATTATCAATGGCCAATAAAAAAAACTGACCGTTGGACAACTATACTATTGTGAAAATAACTCACCGAAGACAAGAGATGCGATCATGAGCAGTATCGCTGAACAGTGATCGAATACAAACACAGCCACGAAGAGGTTGGTAGATACCACTCCAATACGACCAAACATTTGAGTCATGGAGACGCTGGTAGCCCTGCAAACAATAATCAACGAATTAAATTGTATTTCATTCGAATAGAAATCGAATTACCTATTTGATAATAAGAAAATTCAGCAGCAACGTTTTGAGAACTTTTTAACACAGAATGTGTTTTTGCGATGACCTACCGAAAAAAAATCGTCACGAAAAAGCGACAGAAAAAACATCTGGTGATATGTTTATTGGTTGTCATGTTAATGTCAACTCCACATTTATTATTGTTGTTTTTTATTTAACGGATGACTAGTATCGCAAAAACACATTCTGTGTTCCTATGATTTCATACAGAGTATGGAAAAAGAAATAAACCGGGGGGTGCAGGGGGGCGGAGCAAAGCGCCGAGTTTTTTTTAAATTCAGAGTTTCAACATGAAATAAAGCAGTGTTTGTTTTAAGTGTCCTTGAAAAAGTGGGAGGTGAGGATAGGACTTCGATTCGAGCTGATCCCTAGTGGTGCAAACCTGCCCTAAATGTAATTGACAGGGGTTAAAATCACATCAAACCTAAAACTATCCATTCTAGCACGAATTTTGTCACGTGTAACCACGATGAAAAGTTCATGGTTGTATATTAATGACCAAAACGAATTTGTAGAACGAAAATTTGTTTTAGTAAGCAGTCCGTCGAGGTTCACATCCGTATTCAAGGTGAAACACTACAAAAAAAACGTCTGCCAAGTTGGGTGGGCAGTATAGCTTCCTCACTCATTGTAACATGGACGTATAGAATCAGTTGGCGAAAAAATTATGATTCAAAGAGTTATTGAATACCAAAATATTGGCGATAATATGCGGGATAGGGTTGCAGGTATTAATGTTTATAATAGTGTTGTAAATAGTTGTGGTAACCCACACAATCCCTGAAAATTTCATCGAAATTGGTTGAATAGTTGCGGAGTTTTTGGTTTGTAACAATAAATTTAAAGTTCGCGCATGCGCAGCGGTTATTGCTTGACCAATTTGATTGAAACCTATAGGGTGTCTCTTAGAAGTTAGTCCCTAACTAACCTCCAAATTTGAGCAAAATCGGTTCATTAGAAACCGAGAAACCGAGGTTCCAGGAAATTCACGTTTGCGCATGCGCACTCGCTCCTATTGGTCCCAAGGTGCTGAAATTGATAGGGGACCGTCTAAGACCTAACCCGCACAATCCCTGAAAATTTCATCAAAATCGGACCACAGGTTAGTATAGTTTTGCCCGGGACAAGGATTGACCACAGACAGACCGACAGACAGACACGGAACCAAGTTCGGGAAGCTCTAAACGCAAAAAGCAAGTGGAAATTTTGATTTTGGAGGACATTTTTTTTTTTCACTTCTTTCACGAATACAAAGCTTCCCTACCTTCGGTTAGTGAGGAAGCAAAAGCAGTTTATGGTGTCCTGGCACCATGGTGGCACCACCATTAGTTCCATGATGGTACAGAGAATAATTCATAAAAATCCCCCCACTCATCCCCTCAAATTGCGAATTTTGGTACTCTGGTGAGTTATAGTTATAGTTTTCCGCGACGAACAAAAAAGAACCACGAAAATCGGTTGAGAACTAAGGCTTGTGCAGACGACACAAGATTTTGTCACACACACACAGACATACACCTATGGTTTTTTTTCGCGGATTTGGATTCGGAATGGTCTAAAACGGATTACCTACAGTAAGACGTCCCACAGTAAGACTTGGGCGTCCTTATGCGATCAATCTGGGGTGAAGGAGGACAACACTCAATAGAAAAAAAAATAACGTCACAGTAACTGTAACGTTATTTTTTTTCTGTTGAGTGTTGTCCTCCTTCACCCCAGATCGATCGCATAAGGACGCCCAAGTCTTACTGTGGGACGTCCTAAAAAGAGTGAGCACATGTCTTTTATAGGGAAATAACCAGAGAGAAAGGTTAGGACGGACGGCAGTACTGACAACCCAATTCTAGGGTGGAAAAGCCACTAGCCTAGGGTAAAACTACATCCAACACCAAGCTCTCTACTACCTACCAAAGATCAGCCACTTGCATTGATGTAAATAACAGTATATATTATGCATGTAGGTATACAGGAATCAATTTTACAACTAATTAGCAACAACTGGTGGCACTTTTTTAGTCCGCTCAAAATGTCTCTTATTTGACTTTGAATTTTATTTCGTGTTTTCAACCAGGAAAATTCAAATCTGATAACATCGTTAGCGTCAAATTTCCCATATGATGAGCTCTTGGCCAGAAAAACTATACACCATAATAGTCTTGCTACCTCAAACTTGAAAATTTATCAATTTCTGTGTGCTAAGACGGTTTTCTTCAGAGGCCCTCAAAAGCCTTAAACAAGCTCCATTTCAACAGCTTTCCAACGGTAACCCATTTTGGTTAATTATTTTCAATAGTTCAGTGGAATGAACATTTTCCAACCTAACATAATCATTTGAAAAGTCATTTTCTTCTATATGGGGGCGAGGGCAAGAGTTTTCTAGTTCTTCACATTATTTTTGTGAGTGTTCATTTTTCTATCATAGAAAAATTCCTAAAATAATTTTATAATACTCATAATTTCAAGTAAAATTTTGAAAAAATAGAAAATTTAAATTTTATTGATTTAAAAAAATATACCTATGTAATTCTGAGAGGACAATTTCAACTATCAGGATAACCGAGAGAATGGAAGATAAATTTCCGTATTTTTGAAAAAAGGTGCTGTATGGCATCTCTGGCTTTGAGCTCTCTCTATTGGTGAGAGCGCTACCACTACACCACTACTGCTTAGTTCTCTCAAATCAGTCATCATCCACTCTGGGCGATCGTCAGCGCCATTTCACGGTTGAGGGTTCATCGGAACGAAGGTATTCAACACTCATTTTAACTTTTCACACCAAACGAAAAACTATAAAACGATGGTAAAAAGCCAATCCCAACTTGTGTCTTTCATGGAGAGCAAAAGTCCACGATGGAGATGAACTATCATTCAAGTAAGTTCAAATGCAGTAAATGTTTCCAAATGAAACAACCACCAGTTACACACCACAACTAAGTTACAAATTAAAAGCTTCGATAAGACGGCATTTGACTCTTATGTTGTTTTCTTTTTTTTCAGAACATCTAATCAATGAAGAAGTATTAAGGAATAGACTGGGAAGGAACACTAAAACTGGCAAGGAAACTAAAGCAATTTGTGGCATGATACTTAGTTGACACCCACTTATTAGCAGTTCATCAAAATTTAAAGTCTGAAGAAGTGTAATGTAAAGTGAAGAAGAATGAGGGGAACAACTGTGGTATTTGCACTGACCATTCAAAAAACTTTACTTTAGAAAGGGGTTACCTGAATAGTTATCTATATTATTGTCAGTCAGGTTAGGTCAGGGCACAGGTAGTGGAATATGGACGCTTTGAGTGGACAGAAAGCAGGGCACGTCCAACTTTATCCCTCACTGGCGTCTTTACACTTACCTAATTTTAGTGGGAAACGTCTCGACGACAGATGCGAGGAGAGCGAAGAAAGACACGTTGAGCAACGACATAAATATCGCTGCCACATACACTGCGTAAGATGCGGGAACGTAAGGGACAGCAAACACAAACAGAGATGGTAACAGAGTCGTGAGAACTGAAACAAAGAACATTGTCCAAGTATCCACCTGCATGGAAGATCGAACCAGAGTGTTCAGAATATTTCTCATTATATTAAAAAGCATATTCTACTATGGCACCATATGAAACTTACTGATCGGGACTTTCTTCCCGAAGTATTTTACACAACAGATGAACAGAGGGTGCGATATCAGCAACCCGCAATTTATGATCAGCATGTTAGTATATGTAATTGGCGAAACAGCACTCTGAAAATAAAATGGAAAAAATCATCAATAATTTCAGTACTACGTGTATTATTACTTTTTGCTTGCTTATATCGAAGATGGGTAAGCATTGAACTGGGCCAGAAAAATGTGAGTCTTACAAAACCGAAATGTCAACTTTTGCCTATCGGACTCCCTGGCATAACAATTTGAAATTATTTTTCAAAAATTTTTGAAATTTTTCAGTTTGAATTTTGGTGCACACCCTAGATATTAATATTTAACAGCTAAAAAAAATCATCTCCCCCCCTCCCCACTCGTATTACGGCCCAGTCTTGCCGTATATCTATGTACATTTCATCCAACCAGGCTGAGAATGAGAAAATCTAAACTCTCTACCGTCAGTTTAGGTCTGATCCCCAGGCATTAGGCACCCCTCTCCCCTCTCCATCACCTGGGCTGACAAGGCCACAGTCATAATTGTAATGTCCGTAGGTCCCTAGAGCAAGGATATTTATTTGTAATGATTGGTAAGCCTGTGAGCTTCCCTTCCTCTTACACCTCACCTTCCCTCTCATTCAAGTTCACTCATGTATGCGATGTTTTCCGAGAATAAACCGATCCGATTAATTTGATGTTTTACTTAATAATTAAATCTCCCTTTCGCCTCCAAACATTACAATAATAATATGTGTAAGCCACAGGCGTCTTATATCTTACTAATGAGGTGATGATTTTAAAGAAACTCACACAAAGAGAAGAAGAAGAACTGCTAGAGGCGACAAGTAAATCACACAGCCCTCCTTCAGTCGACGTTGAATTTGAAGAAGTGGATGCAGCAGTCGCAAACATTTGAGGAAGCCACAGTCGAAAAGAATTCAAACTTGAAAAAAATACGCATTATTTAAATGGTGATCGGTAGATTAGACACAAGAGAATCAAGTATCCAGCAACCTTCTTCCAACATACTTCCACCAATCTAGAAATAATATCAAGCGTGTCAGCTTGTTTCATCTGGGATTTGAGGATCAACCAGATATTTTGAATATTGGAGCTCAGTTTATTCACAGTTAATATTATTGCGTTATCAATGTTAGTAACTTACCCCGCCATTGCTCCAAACTGTATAGCAAAGTAGTATAATGCTCTACTGATATATGGAGGTCGAAACAGGGTAGATGACAAAATGAATCCTGTCTTAACTCTTTCCCAAAAGGTCTTGTTAGTTTCTAGTTTAGAAGAAGCGATGATTGAAGGGGATCTCATATCATGAAGATGGTGAACCTGATAACAAAAATCATACACAACGTTGGTTAAGTTGGCAGGTGCCTATCTGTAGTTACTGGTACTTCATTCATGGACAAAGTCTGTGCGTATCCAGTGAATTTGGATTGTTGGATTACAGAGTGATCCATAAGTAATTAAAATGAAAACATTAAGAAAATTAAATTGAGAAAATTGGTGGATTAAGCACTCGAATATTGGGTACCACAGTGCATGTGCAATGAAACATACATATACTGTTATTCTTCTTCACCTTTTGGAAAAATCATATTATTTCTACTTTATAATTTTCTTTGAACGTTCAAATTACCCTTAATGTCTAATCTACATTAGTTTGATCAGTCTACACACATCAAGAGTGGAGAAGGGGAGTGAGTAAGTGACCTGGTCCGATCTTCTCTTTCAAGTGAACTGGTTTCAAAAGACCAGCAGAGGGAATTTTGCAGTTCACCCATTTGTCCTTCACTGGTGTTTCTTCTGAGTCTCAAATGGGAGCTCCACTCCCACCAACCTGAGCAGGTCACCAGTCCCCCGTTCTTTTTACAGTTCAGTTCAACCTTATTCCGCACTCTTATCTCATTCTCAACTCACATCCAGTTCGATAACTTGGAAAGTTTTTGTTTTTATTGAGAAATTCCTAGTAGGTCGTAGGTCCCAATGGGGTATTTCGGTGGGTCGGAAATTCAGGTTTTTGACCTCAAATTTGGATTCAGCACCCTTGAAAACATAAATACTACAACTTTGAGCCCAATGATACTATAACATGTGGTAGAAAAATTAATTAAAGAGATCACACGTTTGAAAAAGGCGGGCCGCCATAAATGCACACACACTAGGCAAGGACTACGCCACCCGCGTGTGTGAGTAGGTAATATTTTGTAGTATCCAAGACGCCCTCCAAGGGTTTCTGTGCATGGATACTTTTTTCAAAGACAGTTGGCTAGCTACGTCACGATTGGCTAGCTACGTCACACCATTCAAATCTTCAACTTTCCTTAGCTTCTCTGATTTTTTAAAAACATTTTCTCGACGAATAGACCCGATTACCGTTATTCCTGAGCCTTACTCTTTTGAAAAAAAAAAAATTGTTTAAATTGACTGAAATACCCCATTGCAAACTACTAATGGACAAAGTGAACTGGTGACCTCCTTCAGCTGAGAGGCTAGAATGGTCTCTTACTGATAAGTTTCTAGCAGGCTGCTGGTCCCACGCACTCACTACCCATGGACAAAGGGAGCTATAGGTCTGCCACAGAAACTTTGCATCCCTTTGGCGCATTCCTCTGGAGAACATAGAACTAATTATCGATTCCCACGCGTAAGATCATTTTTCGGGAATTTCTCCCCTCAAAAGTGACATGATTTCCCTCCTACTTCAGCTTCAAATTTGTACATTTCCGAAATTGAAATTTCGTGGCACTACACGAACATCAAATTTCTCACGGCTCCAATTTCCGTGTCAAGGTTTCACCATGGAAGGTTGACTCAATCGTTATAGTTCACAGATCCGCCACCTAGGGGCGCTACACAGACGCAGTTTCTGTGGTAGACCTATAGTAACCTTCTCCACCTGAACTTGTCTTCAGAGTGAGTGAACTACTGGGAGTCAATTCACTAAGGTGAACTGGGTTTACACACCTCTAATCAAGAGGCGAAAATGGGTTGCTAAATAGAAAAATAATAAGTTAGACATAGCACTAGATCAAACTACTTACAGGATAATCACTTGCAGGTAAGCCAGTGTTGACCGTATAGATGGTTTGAAAGACATTCAAAGCTTCTTCCTTTCTACCTTTTTCCATTAGAAATTTTGGACTTTCGAGGAAGAAGGCGCAGGCGACACCACACAATAGAGATGGTACAGCGTTGGCCATCAGAAACAATCTCCAAGACGTAATTCTATAGTCACCATATATAGTTATTGGATTCTCGAGAGGGAAATACCACATGAACAGTAGAGCCAAAACTGTAAAGGTTATATGAATGAGATTACATAAATAATATCAAACATGATTCCTTATCAGATAAGAGGAATGATTCATACCAATGATTCATTAAATTCCAATACAAATAACCAAATCAAACCCACATTGTTAGGAAGTCATTAGTCAAGTTGAGCAGTTGCATCAGTTCCATAAAAAATAATAACGAAAGGGTGTCTCTTTCCCAGGTCTTCAGATTGATTAAGTAAAATTTGGCTCAATGGTTAGGTTACTCTGAAACAGCATTAAAATAAAAAGAAGTTCAATTTTCGTTGTACGGTTTTTAACGGTAGTCATTGAGGTTTTGCAATGGATTAAAATATTCTAGCCAATGTTTTGAATAAATCCCTGTACTCGCTTATAAATCCGTTTTTTACAAAATTATGAACCATCCATTTTGTCTTCGAAAAGGACATGAATCATTGGTCTTCAAGTAACTAGCAGATGTTAATTAAATTCACTCTTGATGTCGAAATCTACTTAAAGTGGCCAACCATCGATGGAAATCGAAAATTACCTGGCTGAAGAATATTTCCTATCGCAGAAAACATTCCAGACGATAATACGGCGATGTCTCTATGCTGTTTCAGGAATATTTCAGAGAGGTACGCCACGAATATTGAAGCTGGTCCTGAATTACTACACAAAAACAAGAATTAATAAATGTAGAAAATTTCCTCCAAGTGTAAGTTGGAAATAATTTTTTTTTTTGTAAAGTAGGTAGGTAGATTATTTTAACTTACAGAGCTCCGTTTAGAACTTTAAAGACAACCATAATCCAGAGTGAAGGTGATAAGCTTGCTCCAATACCAGCTAATCCGTCAAGTAGAAATCCATAAGTCAAAAGCTTCTTTCGACCAAAAGAATCAGATGCGGAGCCCCAGAAGAAAGCGGCTATTATTGTACCTGTTGGATTCAAATAATTATAAAATGCCTACGAGTCGATCTTCTAGAGCAAACAGTATCTATTCAACTCAGTTTAACGACATACTCCAATCGGTACCTACCGAAATAGGAGCCCAACTGTAAAACACCTTTTTCGAAGTTGGTAATTTCAAAATCACAACTGATAGAGGGTATTACGAAAGATATTGATCCAGCGACCATTCCCGCTGAAAAATGTGCAGGCAGTGAAACGAGAAGCAGAAAATAGTTGAACTTCCCAAAACCTGTCGAATAAACGAATAATTAAACAAAATCGGGAGTTCACGAAACACGAAAGAAGTATTTTCCCTAACATAATATTTTCTTGTACTAGAGAATTTCATCTTGTTCTACATCATTCTTCAATGAATAGATTGTTAATTTCATCGATAACGCTAAACTTTACATACCTGCATTTGAGATTGCTGTTTCAAAGTCAACCGATTCTTGGCGATTAACGGTTCCTGGAGTAGAAAACATGCGCAATAACAACATAATTATTTACCGAGTTAAAACACAAGAAATTCCCACATTTTTCAAAGTAGGGACGTACCATAATGCATGTATTCTATGGAGTCTACAGTACATACCTTCTTTCCTGAGGAATTCAGATACATGACTCCGTTGGACACCTATAAGACGAAATAAAACTTGATAATTAAGGTAACACCAATAATATAAAATTAAATAACGAATCCAACAACCATTCAAATGCTAATAGAAGAAAAGTGTACGAATACTTACCTTTAGGCGAGAATGTTGATGTTACAGGTGGTTTGGATTCGACATCTTCAGGTAAAGCACTAAAATGTTTTATCTCTACACACTGAGAGCTTAGACAACTATTGACAATACTAGCTTTCCCCTTCATGACTCGATGTGACGTTGAACGAGCTTCAAAGAAATGGAGTCCTCATGCTTCAGAACTAACAATAATGATCGCCAACGGAAAATTCTAGTTTTTATAAATTTGCCTATTTATCTTCCTTATGTAAGGTACACATAACGTGATTTAGACTAGGCAGAAGTAAACAAAATTTATGACTCTCTTCATTGTTTTGAGGATTTATCAGGTGAATACAGCGATGGGATGACCAAGAATGATAAAAAAAAGTGACAGAACTGAGAGGGCAGCAGAGGTATTTTTGCTATTCCAATATTCTTTGTACTCGGGAAAGAAAAATACAGATAATTATTCTAATCAGCGGAGGGTTCTTGTTGGGTCATATTTGATCTGAGCGTACTCATGACTAAAATATTCAAATTCCACCACATTCAGCTCAAAAACAAGGTCTATTACAGAGGTGTTCATGCCTATTTCAATCCCGCGCTCATCTTCGATACAGAGAAACATCTGTTTTCCACTCCCTATAAATCGTTCTTTTTTGTCTTTCTTCTTCTCACGAAAAAGTGCTACGGGGAAAAATGTATTAGGTAGGGTAAGGTCGTGTACCTTGAGTCGCATGTACCTCGAGTCATTTTTGAAATCGGCGGGAAAGACAGCCATCTAAAATGTGCCAACCCTCGAAAACTACTCCCTCCATGGAAACAAACTAAGGGGCAACACGGCTTCCTTCACTGATAACGATTAGGAAGTGATAAAAATTGTAGAAGTTTTTGTTGCCGATACGAAATATTTTGCGGGCCGCACATTTCATGATCCTGAGAGAACGGTAAGTGTTATTTTCCAAAAATTTTTTTTGCAAAGTGATGTAGAATAATCAGTAGAGCCGATGGTATTTCGCTTTTGGGCCAATTCATGTTCAGTATTTCGTCACTGGATGTTATTCTTGAGTTTGTCTTGACGTGTACCATGAGTCATTTTTTGCTTGTACCTTAGGTCACCCAACTAATGATGAATTTTCTTTAAATTCAGATGCCTCGAAGTGCTGCTGGCGAGAAACGGTCACCTGTTTCATTAGATTCTTTGGCTGAGGCCATAGCAGAGGTTGAAGCAGGTGCCTCAGTGAGATCTGCGGGTTGGAGACATCGAGAAGGTCTTGCCCAATCCTTCCATCTGCCGAAGGGGCCAGATGAGATTCCCCGTTTCCTTTGAAGGAATTTATTTGTTTTGTAGTTAAATTTTCTGAATTAGGTGCCATACCTACCTTTTGATTATTTTCAAACGTTTCTTTTATTTTCTACGGAGTTTTTTCCAAATTTGTTGATTTATTATTTTTTCAACATTTCCTTGATGTACCTATTTACATTTTTCTATAGGTAGGTATGCCATTCCAAGTATTTTCCAGCATTTTTTTCTTAATCGGACTGAAAGTCATATTCTCTAGTTCACTTTGTTTTCTGGTAGGCTGAATGCCGATATGTGGTTCCTAGTTTTTCGAAAGAAGTTTCGTCCTTTACTGAAGTGATAATTTTTCACAACCTCAAATAATGAAAGATACCTCGTTGTTACAGGTAAGATGAGAAGATTGTGATACTTTGATTGTGATACTTTGAAGTTACCCAAAACTTGATATAATTTTACCTACCTACATTGTTACCTTTTATGATCAAAAAGTAAGGCTGATATTTTGTTTATAAGACTTGCTGTTTATAAGACAAGGAAGTGAATGTTTCGATTAAAATTTCAAGTTTAAAATGCATTATTTTATTGAGAACTCCATGAATGACTCAAGGTACAATCACTGACCTAAGGTACAATCATAGCTGACCCAAGGTACATGCATGATTGTACCTTAGGTCATTTTTTGAATTTTAAAAAAAAGAGCCACCCCCTTAAATCTTGAATGAATATTGTGCTTACTACAAGTTCCTTTGGTGCTCAGGTTATTTCCCCCACATGTTTATCGCCAAACCAAGATTATTGACAGCTTTCTGGCTAAGAAAATTGATATTGAACAAAAAATGACTCAAGGTACACGACCTTACCCTACTAATCCAACACATTCAACGCCTTTTATGAAATTAGTACTTATCTCATAAGAACAAATTTTATAAGGAAAAAAAACATTAAAAGTTAAGATATGAAAGACAAATTCTGAACCAGAAAAATTGTAATAGCAATAAGGAAAATAATATTAAAAGTTAAAAAAGAAAAATTACATTAAAAAAGAACAAAAATAGAAAACTATAACAAAATTAAAAAACGTCTGCCAAGTGGGTGTGGCACATAGCTTCCTCGTATCCATAACCCGATTGTATAGATGATTCGATGCGTAGTAGTTAATCTCAAAACATCAAAACAAGTTAATCTGTAACATCCCTGAAAATGTCATTGAAATCGGATGGAAAATGTAGAAGTTATGGCCGTTACAAGGGATTCACGTTTGCGCATGCGCAGTGGCTACTATCAGTTCGAAGGTGGTGATTTTCATAGGGGACCATCTAAATACTAATATGTAACATCCCTGAAAATTTCATTGAAATCGGATGGAAAATGTAGAAGTTATGGCCGTTACAAGGAAATCACGTTTGCGCATGCGCAGTCGCTTCCATCAGTCCGGGGATGATGATTTTCATAGGGGACCGTCTACACACCAACCCGCACAATCCCTGAAAATTCCATTGAAATCGGACTATAACTTCGTATAGTTATGCGCGTTACAAGGAAATCATGACAGACAGACAGACAGACACTGAACCAAAATTGTTCAGAAAGGTCTAAAACGCAAAACGCGAGTGGAAATTTTGATTTTGGAGAACTTTTTTTTTTCGTCCTTGAAAAGTGAAAACAAAGCTTCCGCTACCTTGGTAGGCTCGGAAGCAAAATTAAGGCTAAAAATGATTACATAATGCTTTATTATTTTATCACCCTACATAGAACTCGACTTTTCTATTAATATTGCCGACTAGCAACAACATCGAAATCCAAGAGTTGTGGGTGCCTTCATTACGAAATTTGGATTATAACTGAGTACAGCACGAAACTTTATTCAAAGAAACGAACAACGATCGCATTTGATCAGCTGAAATTATAACGAACATTAGGCCTATTTTAGGCAGCGAACAGTTTTTTTGAGAATCACACTATTTTCACACTTTTTTTTAAATAATTAAAAAAAAGAAAATCACACTCGTGTTTTTTATTTAGTAAGTCCAATTTCAGACATACTGAATCAATTTGGGCATCATTTACATCTGTCTGCAAGCCTGAGTGTACGTTCGATTTTGATGAAATTTACAGGGATTTTTTGGATTAATGTAGCATCCTTAATAAGCATAACTTCTTCAGTTTGCAGTCAATTTCGATTGGATCATCAGGGGTCGTGTGGTTGAAACCCCTTTTATTATCATCGTCATGTGATAATCATGTTTGGAGGGGTGTGGTACTTTGGAAAAAATGAAAAAAAAAAAAAAAATGGAAAAATGTAACAAATTAAAAATTTAAATAAAATGAATACTTTTAAATAAAAATAGGAATTACGTAAGGATAATATTTTAAAAATGTCAATAGGTACTAAAAATTAAATGAAAAACGAATAAATAGGAAACCTATTTATAATAAATTAAGAATAAATAAATAAATAAGAAAAATACTTATATGTACAAATTTTGAGTCATTTCTATTAGGAAAAATATCATTAAAAAAATAAGATAGGATAAGACATTTTTTTAATAAAGATTTGGGTGAATTTAGATAAATAGTTTTTGATTACCCAAGGGTTTTTCCTTCTAAGTTTCTAAACGCCATTAAAACTGCCAACAAACTTGATATGACTTGTCAACAGGTTAGGTAGAGTTGTTACAAGAGGTATGGAGGGATGTCCAATCCCATATATTTTCACAAGTATTTTTAACACATAGCTCCTCTTCTGTTTACCTAACGAATCCACGATCCAAGGATTTTCAGTACAAAAACATTAATATTATTAAAATAGTCCGAGAAATAAGTGAGAATAGTAAGATGTTATTATGAGAAATAATTAAGTTTGAATTAAGTGAAACAAGAATATTATTCTAGACTCCATGAATAAGAGGAGCATTCTATTTAGTAAATTTCAGAATTGAATGAAATGTGTAAGAATGGGGCAGTTTTATACTTTTCAATTTTTTTCTGAGTAGTGAATCTTTATTGAAGTAGGTACATTTCTGTGAGCAAAACTCCCAGAAATGCTTCCTGAAAAATTAGTCTTTCAAAGAAACGGGATTTTCGGATACAAGCGGGAAAATCTTGACACAGCTATGGCACTGTGGGGTGGGAGCTGCGTCATAGTTGAGATGGTCAATGCAACAACACTAGGGAGAGCAACAGGAAAACAACAAAAATTGCTTCACTACAGAGAAATTAAAAGAGAAATTCGAATAGACTGAAAAATATATTTGATTGCTTTTTAACCATTACTATTATTTTAATGTCTCTGACTTGAATCTATTCTCCATTACAGTGATCGCTAATCACTCTTTTGAGAGATTCCTTCTGCCAGGTGACGTCAGTGTTGTCGTCCGTCTCCCCACCAACGCAAGGGAGGACGGTATTTCCTTATGGAAATACGGCTAAACCAAATTGACTTTCTAAATGAAAACTGGCACAAAAACGTTTTCAAGTGCGCTAAATTTGAATGTGATGCCAAAAACACGAAATTTCAACCCACTCATGCAACTACGCCATTGAATTAATCCAAAATGATTAAAAAGAGAAGCGACAATAATACTGTATTGTGAAAAATAATTGCGTTTTGAAGTCTTGTAACAAGAATTATTTTAGCATTATTTTTGTCGAATACCAGCCCAATTAGTCGATTGCAGAATTGAATGCAACGTGGAGCAATTGAATTGCAAATTATTAGACACAAAGGAGTTATTACACACTTTGGGAAACTCCCACATTAAACCAAGAAATTCGTGAATAACTTGCAGATCAACAAAATAAATATTAAAATGGTGTAGGTAAAGATAATGTTGGATTGAAAGAGCCAGAAAATCTTAGGAACTCTCGGTATAAGATAAATATAAATAAGATTAAATAAATCGTAAAAAAGATGAATCACATTGAGATTGTTGGCAAGAAATTACAAGAATTGAGTTTGGTAGGAAGGAATAGTAAATCCCCTCTTAGCTGACCTGGGAGGATCGTAGGATCGTAAGATGAGATGTAGGCAAGAAATCTCAGGAATAGTGAGTTTGGTAGGACAAGGTAAGATCAGTTAGGAACCGAGCAAGGCATTTTTACTTAAACTTCACTAAAAACAAAACAAGAGGACTAGTAGGTAGTCGTAAAAATTATTTATTGTTAATCAATTTCGACAACTTTTTATACTTCACCTTTCGAACGAAATAAAAATTGGTAGGTACCTGACAAAAGTAACGAAGAGTTATCACAAATTCTAAAACGTATTCACATAATTTGTAGATAAGTGATAAGCTTAGTTCGTACATTTTTTTGCCGCTTGCTCTTGGATAGAATCCAGATCACTAAGGTGACAGCTATCTCCTTGACCGGCTCTCAGAGTGTGTTCAGAAGGACCAGCGTAGGTGATTCTCGCACTCCCTAGGCACTCTTCACCCCTATACAGAACAGCAAACTGTCCAGGCGTCAAAGCTCTCAAAGGATCGTCTAAAACCACCAATAGTTCGTTAGATGGACGCTTAAAAACGACACAGTCGATTAACGGGTTACGATGTTGAAAACGAAACTGGCAACTCAAAACCCAACTTCTGGACAGTTCGTAGGGCTCAGAGTGAATCCAATGAGGAGAAGTCGTGAAGACATGCTTCCCATAAAACACAGGATGTTCGTGTCCCATCGCAACGTATATGTCCTCGTTTTCATTTTTCCTAGCTACGTACACTTTATCTACAAAGCCGCCCAGTTTACAACTTTGGCCAACAGTGAATTGATGCTTGCCAGAGTGTCGCCCGACAATTTTTCCGCTGTCAATATCCATAAAAACGCCTTCTTTAGCATCTACGTAGTCATCAATGAAACTTGGGAAATGACGATTCCCAATGAAACACATACCCATAGATTCTTTCTTTTTAGCAATTTTTTCCAAGCCGTTTTCTAAAGCAATTTTCTTTACTTCTGTCTTCATGAAATCTCCTAACGGAAAAAGAGTTTTTTGTAGAGAATTTTGAGGTATTTGGCTAAGGAAGAAAGTTTGATCTTTATCAGGATCTTTGGCTTTGAGAAGACGGACAGTTGACGTGCAAGAATCGATCTCTGGAAACGACCTCCTTGCATAATGCCCCGTAGCAATATAATCACAGCCCAATCTATCGGTAGCATGATCACAAAATCGTCTAAATTTGATGTATTTATTGCATAAAATGTCAGGGTTTGGAGTAAATCCATTCTTATAATCGTTGATGAGTTCCTCAAAAACTTGGTTCCAGTAAGGTTTGACGAAGTTCACTTCATGAAATGGGATGCTGAGCTTATGACACACGAAACAAGCATCGTTCTGATCAGCTTCCGAGCTGCAGTGACCATTCTCGTCAGTTAGATCCCAGTTCTTCATAAATACTCCCACAACCTCATATCCTTTTCTTTTGAGAAGCAGAGCTGCAACTGCACTGTCAACGCCTCCCGAAATGCCGACTGCAACTTTCTTGATGTTTTTCAAGATATTCATTTCAAGTCTCCAAGTATGCACAGACCGAAGTGGTAATGCCTGTGAACAGCAATACACAGAATATTTGACTTTCCATCAAGGGAATGGTGCGAATGTTAATGGCAAAACAACTCTGCCGCTTAGTAAGCAGAAACTCCACAGTCCAATCTCTACGCTAGAACAGAGCAGCAAGAATATCACTGTTCACATGGTGCTAAGAGGTAGTCCATGGCGTTCAAAGTCCACAGGACAGAATATAATTATTGCTCTGCAATATACCTATGATAAACCATAGTGAATAATGGATCTATTCCAAATTTTCCACTATAATGTGCCATTCATGGTACACACAGCTCAGCTGGCTAGTTAGTTGTTCTTTCATGTTAGGCATCAAGTTAGGTACTGTTTTTGCTGTACATATTTCTGTGAACCATGTAAACATAGAAGTACCTCCTTCATTACAATTTCAGCTATGTGAGACCAGAATCCATTGCCAATGGGACTATAAGTAAATTCTCATGACTACAGCTAGTATTTTTCATTGTTCTACTTCCAGGAAGATACTCTCAGCCTTATTGGGACTCCACGAAAAGTCATGGCGATGTAACTCTTCATCCAAAGATGCGACTACAAGTTCTACAATAGAAGCAGAAAGGTCTACGCATCAAGTAGAAGGAATTTCACAACTCCACAAAAAAATCGTGATTATTCTCAACCTGCCTGCCAATCAACACTTTGGTAAACGAGAGGATATCATACAAAAGCAAAATATTGTTTCATTTCAAGCAATCTAATGTGATTCATATTCAACAATCATGAAGAATTACTGGAAACAGTAGCAAAATTGGAAGAGAAAGAGCAGTTAATAGTGAAGAAGAGGTACCACAGTTCAAGTAAAGTCCATTAAATTGTCGATAAGTTTATTTTCCTCCAATGTTGTAATATTCATTGATCGTAACTTACATAATAAAAGGCATAAATTTAACAAATTTAGAGGTAGATAAGTACATACTTCGTAAAATCCGAATTATTTACATGTTTGTACAACATACTCGTATTTAGGTCGGCGTGCATTATTTATTTGCGGCTTTTCTTATGTTTTTTGTATCTTTCGGGCGATGAGTCACTATCACTTCTGTAACTTTTGTGTTTGCTGTGCTTCGAGCTCTTGCTCTTCTTTTTCCGATGATCCGAATCATCAGAAGAACTGGAGGATTGGTATTTTGATTTCTTACTGCTTTTGTGACGACGTCGGTCCGGCGATCTCCTTTTCCTGTATTTGTCATCGGAAGAGTCAGACTCCGAACTATCTCGCTGTTTGCTCCTTTTGGGGCTCGATCGGTTTCTGGATCGATCCCTTTTCTTCTTGGATTTGCCGCGGTTCGAGGACTTTTCTTGGTAAATCGGGCTTCTACTTCTCCTTTCTTCACGTTTAACAGGTTTAGAGTAGGCTTCACGAGATTTTTGCTCAGATTTGATCTCCCTTTGATCAGGTTTGCGATCTAGTTCTGATTCCAACGCTGCGTTGTACTTGTCCAAATTCATAACTTTGGAGTTCTTGTTGTACTCAGTAGGACCGACGAGTTGAACCATGAATTCGCTAAGGGAAACAACGGTGTTACTTAAAGTCAGGCGGACCATGATTCGACCAGGAAGCTCTTTCAAAGCCTTCTAATTTACCATACAGTTGACTGTGGGGGCCATGGATTACCTTAACCATGGATCCCTTCTTCATGACCATTTCCTCTGACGAGGTCTTACCTGGCTGTGTCTGGGCTACAAGGGCTTTGTCTGCCCCCAATCCCATTCCTTTAGGGCGGAGCTGAGGAGCCGTGGGCGTCACGACTTTTTCGTTCAACCCAATACCTTTTTTTGGATCCCAACCCATCCCTCTGAGCATGGCTAAGCCAAAATCGTTGATAGGCATACTTTCATAATCATCCAGAGTAGATTGTTTGCGATTAGCTCCTTCTTCAGCTTGTATAACTAGTGCTTCTTTCTTTTCTTCAGTATCCATCTTAGCGTTTTCCAAGAGCTCCTTAGCTGCCATCTCATCCAACGTCAAAGGTTTGACTTCCACCTGTTCTTCAGGTTTACCCTCAGCACCATTCTGTACAGTAGGTAATTTCTCTGCCCCATTAAGTTGTTCGCCATCAGTATCCTTTGGTGCACCCTTACCAGAACCAGATTTTGCCTCACGAGCCTTGACCGCCTCCAATATGCGGTCTCTAACTGAGCTACCAGGAGGCATAGGAATGATGGGTAGCACTTTAGGTTTGACAACTTCCTCGTGAACAAGCTTCACAGTTTTGTCTTCGACGCATTTGATATACTCGATAGTTTCAACAGGTTTTGGAGTAAATAGAGCAGGCTTTTTGGCTACTTTGCTAAAACCAAAAGAAAACTTTTTAGGCTCAGCCATGGTTGAAGAAGGTTTCACGTGTAGAGGTGTTCGAAGTTACGCGATCTAAAATCACACCATGTTGTTCTAAATTAGTTGATATTGAGTACAATAAACTAAATTAAAAGCTTACACTTCGAATGAACCCATTTATTGGTCGCAAGCAGTTGAAAGTAACGGAACAAACACTTACTTTGACGGAGTGTTTAGCGGTTTGTGGAGTTGATATTGTCGGTTTCCTCCCTTCGAAACATGCCCAACACTCATATAAAACAATCACCAGTTTATGATGCGATGCATTTACAATTATTGCTTACAATTTAACTGAAAAATACGCTTTGATTTAAAATGTAAACACGCAAAAACGTAATATGGATACTACAATGAGATTGTGTGTGTGTGTGTTTCCCTGTAATTATTTGCCTTCGGAAAAATTCCACGTAAGGCACAAATAATTCTTCGAAATATCTTCTTACTTCTCTCTTCAGGCTAGATAGCTTTAGCTTTCAAAATAATAAGACTTGAGGTGCTGATATTGTGAAGTGATTCAGGAATAGATTTCTAGAGTGTGAGATTGAGAAGGATTAGAAAGATGAGAATTTGGAAAGGATAAGAGTTTATGGGGAAGGCATGTTAGAATTTTATTTTATTTTCTGTTATGAAGTGGAAGATTTCTATGAACGTTGAGCTGTCGGCGCTGTTTTTGATGTGCTCCTCAATATTCGTACGGATATTTTTAGACTCGAGAAATTGAGCTCTTACAAGGGCATACTTCATTCAATTATTCAATGTATGGTTGATGTCTTAAATTGCATTGCAATGAGTACAGAATGGTGAGGATACATTGGCATCAACAGTAAATTTAAATAGGGGAGTACACCCATGTCCGAGGATGACTCTGTTTATAGTATTGAAAAATGTTGGTGTTTCTTGCGCGATACCAGGGGGTCTTGGTTGGGTCTGGGGCAACGTTTTTTTGTCCAGTGGCAGTGGTCAATGTCCCACTCTTCATGTTGTTGACGTCAGAGATTCACTTTTTCCTTCCTGAGGATCCTAACGAGGTCACTGTACGGCAGATTGTTGTGAATCAAGATATCGCCATTTAAGGCCAAGTCCTTGGCAACTGAATCAGCTTGGTCGTTCCCAAACACGCAGCAGTGGTTAGGTATTCATTGAAGCAAATTTGAACGTTCCTCCTTCCTTTCAGCTGCTGTTTTCAGAATCTGTTGAAAGATAGCAGGAGGATTGTCTCCCAATCACAGTGCTTTCAGAGCTTGTAAGGCTGATTGTGAGTCAGCGAGAATAATGGTATTGACAGATGAGTTGGTGTCCAAAACATATTGCAGTGCAAGTAGGAGATCTGTGAGGTACGTGTAAAAATGCTGGAATTGCTGTTGAGTCTAGATCCAGAAGACACCCTGAGAGTCTCACAGTAATGTGCTGCTGAAGTGTTGCCATTGTCGAGTTTGGACCCATCAGTATAAACCCATCTAGTGGAGTGATGATATTTAGATTCTATAAATTCAAGTGAAAGGCGTTTCAATTCAAGCTGGCTGAGATTTGATTTTAGTAGTAGGTACTACTATTGAGAATAGTAGTAGGTACTGATTGTGAGCTTGTGCAGTCTTCAATGGGTGTCCAGTATGTCTGGACATCCTTCAATGGGTGTCCAGTACTTCCAGACAGCCTCCAATAGGTGTCCATTACGATTGGACTGCCTCCAATAGGTGTCTGGTACGTCCTGACAGCCTCCAATAAGTGTGCGGTATATCCAGACAGTCTTCAATGGGTGTCTGGAACGTCCTGACAGCCTTCAATAGATGTCCAGTACGTCTGGACAGCCTCCAATAGGTGTTTGGTACGTCTGGACAGCTTTCAATGGGTGTCCAGTACGTCTGGACAGCCTCCAATAGGTGTCTGGTACGTCTGAACTGCCTCTAATAGGTGTCTGGACAGCCTGTAATAGGTGCCCTGTACGTCCGTGTCTGGTACATCTTTCTTTTTTTTTCCTCAGCAGTCAGTACACCCTGGGCTGAGGGACTTTATTCTACATGCTCCCATTTACACGACTACATGTATTTCACTATTACAAATTATCAATAGGTATCACAGCAAATCGAAGTCCATACTATTGATGAATGTGGAAAAAGGCTCGAGAAATCTCCCAACAAACACTCGCGCATCAGGAGGCCACAGCTCACCCGTCAGCATCACTTTCCGAATGAGCCTACTTCGCTCTTGCTCAAACAACTGGCAGCTATTAATGAGGTGGTCCCATGTCTGCTCGGTCACTCCATCACATCCGCAAAAAGGGTCCTCGGGCTGTCCAAAACAGAAGAGCGAGACCTTATTCCTTCCATGGCCAGTTAAGGCCTGGGTCATTTTGCATGATATTTTAAGCTCAGACTTGCTTCTCGCAGAAATACTTGGATAGAAATTCCAAGTATGCCGCCCCTTCTGACTCAAGTTCCACTCGCGGTTCCATTCTCTCAGGCTGGCATCTCAACTCATCCTTGAAATAAAAGTCAACGGCGCCAAGTGGAAAGAAACCACTGCCTCCTCGTCCGTGGCTGCCTCCTTGGCCAAGCGATCTGCCTCATCATTACCCACTGTACCGTCGTGTGCCCGGACCCAGCGCATAGCCACTCTCCAATTGCCATTCCTCAAGTTCCACACGGTCCGCCGTATTCACTCCACAGTCTGCGTTCGAATTTTCAGGTTCTTCAGACAATCCAAGGACACCTGGCTGTCAGTCCACAGCGTCACTCTTCTCGTATCCTCCGGAATATTCTGCTCACTGATCCAGCTGAGTGCCTCGGCAATGGCTAACAATTCCGCCTGGTTGTTAGAGCACCAGTCTGCCAAGTGAAACTTCTTTTCAATGATTAAATTTCCATCTCAATGCACCACAAACGCACAACCCGTGTGGCCATAATATGGCTTCCATCTGTATAAATAGACCAGCAAGTCTCATAGTCAGTTTCAACCAGAACCAAAGCAGCCCACAAAGGATGCACCCATTCTGAAGGGTCCACATTGCCATTGATCTCCAAGCATGGTCGAGCAACCTCCAGATCACTAGCACGAAGTGCCCAAAATCGATCTACCATCTCTGCTAGCTTGATATCGATCGGGACCATTTTTGCCATCACAATAGCCGCATCAAACGAGATGGTGTGAAACCCTTTAATCACTCGCAAAGCCATTCTACGCTGGACCCTACAGAGTGCAAGTGTATTATACCTGATGGACAAACCCTTGACCCAGACAGGCACACCATACAGGCAAAATCGCTCCAGCATAAATGATTGATAGTGCGTCACTGCCCAACCCCCAATAAATTCTTGCAGAACTAGATAAAGCGTGAACCAGCTGGCCAGCACGGTCAGTACAGCGTCTGATATGTCTGGACATCCTTCAATGGGTGTCCAGTACGTCCAGACAGCTTCCAATAGGTGTCCGTTACGATCGGACTGCCTCCAATAAGTGTCTGGTACGTCCTGACAGCCTCCAATAGGTGTGCGGTACGTCCAGACAGTCTTCAATGGGTGTCCAGAACGTCCAGACAGCCTTCAATAGGTGAAATGAAATGAAATTTTATTGACATATTAAAAAAATATAACATAGCAGAACTTGATTAATTTACAGTCAATATATTGGTGGCTATAGCAAAGCCCGTGCTGCCACCAAGAGTCATAATAACTACCTACCTACATAAGAAACTAAATAATAAAGTAAATCTGAAACCTTATCAATATTTGTTACTCAACAATAAATCAAGAAATACTCATCTGTTCACGTTCTGACTAGTTAACAGACTCTCGATAACGTCTGTCTGGCCATACCTAATAATCCAAGAAAAGACCAATTTCTTGTAACTATTCCTGCTGAAGTTGCCTGGAAGTCTCATCTCTACTGTTATTTTATTTACAAGAGTCAGGATAATGTACCAAGGACTCCGGGTATGAAGCGCAATACGGGGACGAATATTCACCACATGGCCCATTAGCCTAAATCTGGTTCCATATTGGCTGTCAGACATCACTGGAAGCAGAATATTATAATTTTTATGGAAAAATATTAATGCTACCTTCACATAAATTTGACGCAGTGAGAAAACCTTAGCACATAGAAATAGCTGCTCTGTCGGGTATCGCCTCGGTTTCTTAAGATATAGTTTTAGTACTGCCTTTTGTAAAACAAATAACCGTTGCATAATATGCAACGTTATATGCAATAATGCACATATTATGTGATGCATTTGTTCCACCCCAAGCAATTATACCAAATTGCAAGAGTGACTGAAAAAGAGCGGTGTACATAAGTTTTAGTTTGTCACTTGGAAAAATAGATCGCACTGAGTAAAATATATAAATGAATTTCCTCAACCTATGATAAATATAGTCAATGTGTTCTTTCCACGATAGTCTACTGTCAATTACTACACCCAAGTACTTATAAGATTCAACACGTTCGATATTGGTACAATTGCAAACTTCACTACTCACACAGGACCTATTCACACACCTGGTGTGAATTACTAGCTTCTAACCCTCAGGTACACGATCATTAGCGTGACTAATCGTTAAGTACTTTGTTTTAGAAGCATTTAGTGTCAACATACTAGTCCGAAACCATTTGTCTAATACCTCGATTGCCAGTGAAGCTTGAGCATAACATCTCTCCCAGTTCTCAGCTTCTATTAAAACCGCTGTATCATCGGCAAATAAGTACAAATTAAATGCGTTCGAAACACAACCTAATTCAATAATATACATCAGAAATAGTACTGGTCCAAGCGTGCTTCCCTGAACAACCCCGATCATTTTTCGCATATTCACTATAGACCCCATTGATGTAAACTACTTGTTGTCTATCTTTTAGGTAGCTGGTGAACCAAGAGATACTCAGTTCAGATAACCCCATGGCCTTCATCCTCTTGAACAAGATAGCTCTATCAATACAATCAAAAGCTTTGGATATGTCAAAAAAGAGCAGGATGGCCTTCATAGACTTGTCCCGAGCCCCGAGCAAGTCATTCGAGAGCGCAAACAGAGCATCGTCAATACCCTTTCCCTCTCGGAAACCAAATTGCGAAGAAGTCAAGACGCTCAACATGGAAATTGGCCGATAATTACTTGGTTCCGACTTATCTCCCCCCTTGAACAACGGTGTCCAGTACGTCCAGATAGCCTCCAATAGGTGTCTGGTACGTCTGGACAGCTTTCAATGGGACAGCCCCTAATAGGTGTCTGGTACGTACAGGAAATTTAATTCTCTTTCCAATGGTATAATCAAATTTGAATTTACTTCATTAATTAACGGAGCTATGACAGTTTTAGTGAACAAAGTCAAAAACACGAAAAAATCTTAAAAGTAAAATAACTCGAACTTAAAGCCTCCAAAAAAATTGCTACGAGACATTTTTTGCTGGAAATTAGCTGTAGAATCTATCCCCAGCCAATGGTGCGCCCTTAACGTTTACACCCTGTGTACAATCGGGTTTTGGATACCAGGAAGCTATGTGCAACACCCACTTGGCAGGCGTTTTTCACTTATTTGAGGGGCACCAGGTTCCTTCCAACACAGTTAATACTAGCGCATCGAGAGCCAATCGAACTTTATCCAAGTTTCACCGGAATCGAATTGGTTTTACACCCCCCCCCCCCTCTCGCCGTTGAAAAAACTTTGGCGACGACGGATTCAGAATTCAGAACGTTTCCGTTCAACTCCAAATTATCCTGTTTTAATCAATTTCCCCGATTCACTCCACCTTCCTCCCCTTCATATTAAATGTAGGGAAGACCGTAAGGCGGAGAGAATTTTCTTTATTCCGTTAATTTATTATTCATACTGTAGGCGGAATCAATCTCGTGGGTCTTATCTTCCCTCCCACCTTTCCCAGCGAGTTATGGAGTTTCGAAGCCGAAACTTTCCCAGTTGTACGACCATCCACCGCCTCCAACACAATTAGAGAACAGCCGCCAGAGGCGGTAGTGCGGGTGTGGAGGCGGAGGGGTCTTTTCGCCGTTGGATCTTGGGTTACTGCCCCACTCCGCATTGATACGCTACCGCCTTGCGCACTCGATTCCCACCTCCACCGCACTCCTCGGAAATCGTACTCGAATCTCACTCAGTCGTAATGTGAATTCAACAGGTATTAAAAATTCCTCACATCTACGACAGATTATTACGATTCACGTTGCGAATCTCGGATTTTAACGACGCGGAAAACCAGTTACGATCGGAGAACCTTGCAGAGCGAGGAGGTGGAAGGCCGGCGAGTCAACCAAAGGAGAGGGGTTGATTTGCCCCGTAGGGAATTTCAGACATAAGGGTGCCTGGACTCCCACCCCCGCACGGAACTCGATGTAACACAATCGATACCTGTATCGACATCGATGTGGCTTGAACGATTGTGACAATCTTAGATAACTTATTATACAGGGTGGAGTAACTTAACTTTTTTTCTTCAAAACCGAAAAAGACGCATGGTATGAATCAGAAAGTTTGTTATTTGGTTTTTGCAATGTAGGTACACTACCAAAGTTTTGTTTTACATAGTTTTGAAGATAAAATCACTTAGGTGACGTCCCTCATTTTCAATTCATTGATTATACCGATTTCTGGCGTTTGTCGTGACTCTTTCAAGCATAGCAGGCGTTGTGTTTGAAATTCCTCCCTGATTTTGTTGTTAACCCACAAAGAACGTGCGTGCCACAAGTAGCACAGCAAGCAAGTTCCAAAAAACAAAAAAAAATCATTTTTCCAGCCCATGCAGGGCGCGTTTCTTTGTCACCAACTCCCTTGATTGGTTCAGGGAGGTCTCATCCATAAGTCTGATGGTAGATTTTATCGAGTGCTACTAGCATTATTTTGGTTTATTATTTTCAATAATAAGCCTTTGGAATCGAGCAAGAAAAAAAACGTCTGCCAAGTGGGTGTGGCACATAGCTTCCTCGTATCCATAACCCGATTATATAGATGATCCGATGCATAGTAGTTAATCTCAAAACACCAATCTCTAAGTACCTTTCACTACCCTTATAGGGGACCATCTACACGCTACTCTGGATAATCCTAGAAAATTTCATCAAATTCGGATGAAAAATGTAAGTGAGTCACTACTCAAAAAATCCAAAAATATCTTGGCACGGCTGGGAATCGTACCCGAGACCTCTCATTTGTTTAAATAACTCGCAGTACATGTGCTACGGGCGCCAGACAGTAGGTAGTGTAGAATTTGAGGTTATGACGTACGCACGGCTGTTACACGGATTTTACGTTCGCGCATGCGCATCGGCTACTATAAGTCCGGGGGTGATGATTTTCATAGGGGACCATTTACAATCTAATCCGCATAATCCCTGAGAATTTCATTGAAATCGGATGGAAAATGTAGAAGTTATGGCCGTTTCAAGGAAATTCACGTTTGCGCATGCGCAGTCGCTTCTATCAGTCCGGGGATGATGATTTTCATAAGGGACCATCTAAATACTAATCTGTAACATCTCTGAAATTTTCATTGAAATTGGATGGAAAATGTAGAAGTTATGGCCGTTACAAGGAATTCACGTTTGCGCATGCGCAGTCGCTTCTATCAGTCCGGGGATGATGATTTTCATAGGGGACCGTCTACACACCAACCCGCACAATCCCTGAAAACTTCATCGAAATCGGACAATAACTTCGTATAGTTATGCGCGTTACAAGGAATTCATGACAGACACACAGACAGACAGACACACAGACACACAGACACACAGACACACAGACACACAGACACGGAACCAAAATTGTTCAGAAAGGTCTAAAACGCAAAACGCGAGTGAAAATTTTGATTTTGAAGAACTTTTTTTTTTCATCCTTGAAAAGTGAAAACAAAGCTTCCGCTACCTTGGTAGACTCGGAAGCAAAAATTTTAACCCCCCCTCAAAATTTGATGTTTTACGTTTCAAGGTACGTAAAATACGAAAATCGAATACAAAAATTTCCGTCCGTCCACCGTCCGCCGTCCGCCGTCCGCCGTACGCCGTACGCGGCACTTTTCTTAGCAACACTGGACCGATTTGGTTCAAATTTGGTATATAGGCTCCATTTGGGGTCTAGTTGTGCCGCGAAGCTTTTGGTTGATGTAGGTCACTTCTAAGGGGTGAAAATTAGGGGTTGAAATTTTCAAGAGTGCCCTAGCTCGAAAACTCGAAATACAGGTATCGTTTTTTAACCAAATTTAAACAGTATTGAATTTTTAAAAATTTTTGAGACCACCCGGAGCTCTGTAGGACAAACCGTTTGGTCCCTACGAGTACTTGAAGGTTTTCCTTCGATAAAACAGAATCATGAGTGTGAATCGCAAAAGAGGTCTAATCTCCATTCAAATTTTATCGGACTAAAATGCGATCGCTGTTCATTTCTTCGATTTGTATACAGTTTTGCCTCCTGCGTAACCAGTAATCAAATTTCTATATGAAGCTTTCTATTTTTCCAATCGAGTGTGAAGCGTTTAGTTCTTTCTAATAAACTTGATTGTAAAGGTGTGAAGCAGTATGGTGTGGTAGGTAGTACCTAGCTGGTAGGTAAAAAACAGTTGGTAGGTAAAAAAAATGTTGGTGGGTTTTTTAACGCTGCAAATCATTGCTCAAAGGCTTCTTCACTCTTCAGATCACTGATCAGCTGAGTGAGCTCCGAAGCCATTTTCATTCCTATTGAATGGAAGTACTCTTCCAGGCGTCTCCAGCAATCGAGGAGATCTTCTTCACTCTTCAGATCACTGATCAGCTGAGTGAGCTCCAAAGCCTTTTTTACTCCTATTGAATGGAACTGCTCTTCCAGGCGTCTCCAGCATTCGAGGAGATCTCCTTCACTCTTCAGATTACTGATCAGCTGAGTGAGCTCCCAAGCCATTTTCAATCCTATTGAACGCAGGAAGCTGAAATTTGAGAGGGAAGGTCAAGGGAGAATACAGATGGTGGTAGGTGCTATTGATGGAGAACCAGTGATCTATACAGAAGGGTGATCTATACAGAAAATAATAAACCTTTGAGCAATGATTTGCAGCGTTTTTTCCTAATTTTAAAGTACCTATCTGGATTCTTGTTTATTATTTTCAATAATAAGTAAGCCTTTGGAATCGAGCAAGATAGAAATTTTACCCCCCCCCCCCCCTTAAAATTTGATGTTTTACGTTTCAAGGTACGTAGAATCCGAAAATCCAACAAAAAATTTTCCGTCTGTCCGCCGTACCACCGTAGGACCGATTTGGTTCAAATTTGGTATATGGGCTCCATTTGGGGTCTAGTTGTGCCGCGAAGCTTTTGGTTGATGTCAGTCACTTCCAAGGGGTGAACATTGAGGGTTGAATTTTTCAAGAGTGTCCTAGCTCGAAAACTCTCGAAATAAAGGTATCGTTTTTCCACCAATTTTGAATAGTATTGAATTTAAAAAAATTTTTGAGATCACCTGGAGCTCTGCAGGTCAAACCGTTTGCTCCCTACGAGTACTTAAGGATTTTCCTTCGATAAAACAGAATCACGAGTGTGAATCACAAAAGAGGTCTAATCTCCGTTCAAATTTTATCTGACTAAAATGCGATCGTTGTTCATTTCTTCGATTTGTATACAGAAAAAAAGTTGAAAATTTCAACCCTTCATTTCCATTAGGTTGGTTGTTGGGGTTGAAATTTTCAAAAATGCCCTAGTAGGTTGTAGATACCTACGATTGGCAGAGAGGGATCTATACAGAAGGGTGATCTATACAGAAAATAATAAACCTTTGGGCAATGATTTGCAGCGTTTTACCTACAGTGTAGGTACACTACCAAAGTTTTGTTTAACATAGTTTGGTGACGTCCCCCATTCTCAATTCATTGATTATACCGATTTCTGGCGTTTGTCATGACTCTTTCGGTCATGGCGTTATGTTTGAAATTTTTTCCCGATTTCGTTCTTTAAATCTTAACACTTTCAGTGCGGAATCAATTTTCGTGACTTTCACCCCTGCCTGAATTTTGGAAAGGTTAAACATTCAAACATAGTGCATTCATTTCAATCAGGGAAGCGTATTAAAGTATTTAGTAGGTACAGAAAAAAATCAAATTTATCAATTTTTAAAATTTGATGCTATAAGGCATCATCCGGCAGAGAGAAAGAACCAGGGTGCACAAACCCGCAAAATGCACATGTTTTTCCCTCTGACGGATAATCCCATAATGGCATCATGCTCATAAAACGCATATATTTCTTCGACTATGATCACTGTCTGTGCACAAAAATGCACTCAAACGTGTTTTTGTTCCAAAAATTTGCTCTTTGAGTCACTCTGCATGATCCATAATCAATATAAAAAAAAGCTAAATTTCACATAATAAAACCCCGCTTAAAAGACTTCGCAGCGTGAAATATCGAAAATTATGAATGAAATTTCAAAGAAATATCATTAAATGTGGTAATTAACGATAAAAGGTGGCTTCATGAAGATAAACGATTGCTTTTGGTACTTTGTTCCAGGAGAGAATGAGAAAAGTGAGGGATAAGTGACGCCCTCCCCAAAAACGTCACTTGAGAACATTAAAAATGGTGAAAATAAATCCGTAGGTCACTCTATGATAGTCATATAGCTAACGAAGTCCACTAAACAAGAAGGCTCTTAAAAACTCTTAAAAACGGTCTGTAACTTCTCACTGACATTTTGAGTTTTCGAGCGCCTCACGAATGAGATGATGCTTTGATGATGGGAAGTGTTCCCTCGAAAGGGCCATCTTGTTGTTATTGGATGTTTCAGGATTGGTTTTTAGTTTTTCGGACATTTGGTTCCAACAAGACGGTGCAACAGCACATATCGCGAGAACATCGATGGCTGTTTTGAGGGAACACTTCCCCGAATGCCTCATCTTAATTAGGGGCGATTCGCAGTGCCGGGTCTCCCACTTTGTCTCCTTGTGATTTTTTCTATGGTATTTTGGTTTATTATTTTCAATAATAAACCATTAGAATCGAGTAAGAAAAAATATGTTTAACCCCCCCCGCAAAATTTGATGTTTTACGTTTCAAGGTACGTAGAATCCGAAAATCGAATAAAACATTTTCCGTCCATCGTACGCGGTACATTTCTTAGCACCACTGGACCGATTTGGTTCAAATTTGGTATATGGGCTCCATATGGGGTCTAGTTGTACCTCGAAGCTTTTGGTTGATGTCAATCAATTCTAAGGGGTGAAAATGAAGGGTTGAAATTTTCAAGAGTGCCCTAGCTCGAAAACTCTCGAAATAAACGTATCGTTTTTCCACCAATTTTAAATAGTATTGAATATTTAAAATTTTTTGAAACCACCCGGAGCTCTGTAGGACAAACCGTTCGCTCCCTACGAGAATTTAAGGGTTGGACGTACGATAAATCAGAAACACGAGTGTGAATCGCGAAGGAGGCTTAATCTCCGTTCAAATTTTAGCTGACCAAAATGGCAAAGGTGGTGACAATGGCAAAGCCGAGTTCTTTGCAGACGAGTGATCTGTAGAGAAAAATAATAAGCCATTGTGTAATAATTCGCAGCGTTTTTCACTTTATTTTATTAGGCGCACTCAACCTTTCCTGGTCATAGGCGCCGAGTACAAGGCTATTACTAAACTATCACTGAACTATTATTTAATTATATATGTAGTACAAATTAACTTTTTTCAATTTTTCTAAAATTAGACTCAAGTAAGTTGAATTGTTTTTTAACAACAGTTGAAGATCCCGCGGAAGTAATAGGTAGTAGGTTGCTGCAAAAAACTGGACATTCCGGAGTAGTTATATGTTCACAATGAATCCCAAATGAATGTTCACTGAAGGAAGTATGCCAAACCTCCGTTCAAAATTTAGCTGACCAAATGCGATTTTGTTCGTTCTTACGATTTGAGTTCCAAGCCACTCAGTAGTGCTTCCTTAGCAACCAAGAACCAAAGTTTCCAGTTTCCATTTCCGAATTTAGGCCTTCCTGAACAATTTTGACCGTGTCTGTCTGTGAGTCCGTGTCAGTCATGAAATCCTTGTAACGGGCAAAACTAAACGAAGTTATCGTCCAATTTCGTTGAAATTTTCAGGGATTGTGCGGGTTGGCGCGTAAACGGTCCCCTATGATAACACTAGATTACAAAATTTAGGGGTGGTCTGGCTGCCTCGTTCTTTCACCACTTTTCTTATGGTATTTGGTGCGCTGAATCCGAATCTGACGTCAGTTTTGCTTCCTCACTACCGAAGGTAGGGAAGCTTTGTATTCGTGAAAGAAGTGAAAAAAAAAAATGTCCTCCAAAATCAAAATTTCCACTTGCTTTTTGCGTTTTAGAGCTTCCCGAACAATTTTGGTTCCGTGTCTGTCTGTCTGTCTGTCGGTCTGTCGGTCTGTCTGTCTGTCGGTCTGTCTGTGGTCAATCCTTGTCCCGGGCAAAACTATACCAACCTGTGGTCCGATTTTGATGAAATTTTCAGGGATTGTGCGGGTTAGGTCCTAGACGGTCCCCTATAAATTTCAGCACCTTCGGACCAATAGGAGCGAGTGCGCATGCGCAAACGTGAATTTCCTGGAACCTCGGTTTCTCGGTTTCTAATGAACCGATTTTGCTCAAATTTGGAGGTTAGTTAGGTACTAACTTCTAAGAGACACCCTATAAGTTTCAATCAAATTGGTCAAGCAATAGCCGCTGCGCATGCGCGAACTTTAAATTTATTGTTACAACCAAAACTCCGCAACTATTCAACCAATTTCGATGAAATTTTCAGGGATTGTGTGGGTTAGGTCCTAGACGGTGGACCGCTAAATAAAGAATCATAATTTTTTCGCCAACTGATTCTATACGTCCATGTTACATTGAGTGAGGAAGCTATACTGCCCACCCAACTTGGCAGACGTTTTTTTACTTACTTTGTTATTGGGCTCGCCCGTTTGTACAATAAATAGATAAATAAATAAACAGACGTTTTTTTGTTTATGTCGGATTTTCAAGATATAGATAGTTTTAAGATTTTTCTAGTTCTCATTTTTCTTCATTTTTAGTGAAGACTCATCTTGCTCAAATCTCCTCAAAAAGTACTCAGACTTATAGGAAATTTCATGTAGAATCCGAATATGTACTTAGTTTTTAAGTAAAATTGTGTTAAATCCCCTATTTTCCACAAAACGTATCGAAAAACACCGGTTCTCAACGTTTTTTCTTAGGGTTTTCCCTTACATTTTGCCACTTGAAAAAAAAATAAGGCTAAAAAAAATTTTCTCGGGCCTTTACTTTGTAGGGGGGACACCCCAGAGGAGAATGAGACCAATCGCAGCATCCTAAACCCATTAATATCGAAGGAATGAGCTTTTTCATGGCACTGAGATGAAAATTCACAAAAACCGTTAGTTAATTTTTCGAGATAAGTATGTGCGTTCCTAAATCTGTTTTCCTCAAATGGATTTTCCTTTCTTCTACATTTTTTATGCTTGTCACCTATTAAGAGTAAGATCGAAAATAGGTACTCAGAGGGGGAGTAAATCATAATTGGGAAACTCTTGTTTTGTTAAGCGATTTTAATTCAGTTTTACAAACGAAACACAATTAACTGCAGAAAAGTTAACGGTGTAAATCTGTTTCATGAAGGCTCAGATGTATCAAAAGTTGTTACAATGTTTGGTTATTCCTCCACCTCAGAGGTTTCATCCATGTAGAGAAAACTTCGCCGCCTGAGGTAAATCTCTTTTAAGGTCCAACAATAGTCCGCCATCATGTGAACTTCCCAATACCCTTTGTACCGTTCTTCCATGGTTTGATATCTTGGTGGAACCTCTGAGGTGGAGGAATAACCAAACATTTTACCAACTTTTGATACATCTGAGCCTTCATGAAACAGATTTACACCGTTAACTTTTCTGCAGTTTATTGTGTTTCGTTTGTAAAACTGAATTAAAATCACTTAACAAAACAAGAGTTTCCCAATTATGATTTACTCCCCCTATGAGTACCTATTTTCGATCTTACTCTTAATAGGTGACAAGCATAAAAAATGTAGAAGAAAGGAAAATCCAATTGAGGAAAACAGATTTAGGAACGCACATACTTATCTCGAAAAATTAACTAACGGTTTTTGTGAGTTTTCATCTCAATGCCATGGAAAAGCTCATTCCTTCGGTATTAATGGGTTTAGGAGGCTGCGATTGGTCACATTCTCCTCTGGGGTGTCCCCTCTACAAAGTAAAGGCCCGAGAAAATTTTTTTTAGCCTTAATTTTTTTTTCAAGTGGCAAAATGTAAGGGAAAACCCGAAGAAAAAACGTTGAGAACCGGTGTTTTTTGATATGTTTTGTAGAAAATAGGGGGTTTAACACAGTTTTACTTAAAAACTAAGTACATATTCGGATTCTACATGAAATTTCCTATAAGTCTGAGTACTTTTTGAGGAGATTTGAGCAAGATGAGTTTTCACTAAAAAATTAAGAAAAGTGAGAACTAGAAAAATCTTAAAACTAGCTATATCTTGAAAATCCGACGTAAACAAAAAAAAACTGACTTCAGATTCGGATTCAGCGCACCAAATACCATAAGAAAAGTGGTGAAAGAACGAGGCAGCCAGACCACCCCTAAATTTTGTAATCTAGTGTAATCATCAACCCCGGACTGATAGTAGCTGCTGAGCATGCACAAACGTGGATTCCTTTTAACAGCCGTAGCTTCCACATTTTCCATCCGATTTCGATACAATTTTTAGGGATTGTGTGGATTGAAATGAAGATGGTCCTTTTGAAAATCATGGTCCCCATATTGATAGTAGTTAGTGCGTAAGCGCAAACGTAAAATCCCCGTAACAGCTACATTCTACAACTCCTACATTTTTCATCCGAATTTGATGAAATTTTTCAGGATGGTTCGGATTGGCATGTAGATCATCTCCTACGAAAATCATAGCCCGGAACTGATAGTAGCCAGTGCGCATGCGCAAATGTGAATTTCTTGTCACAGCCAAGGCTTCCTTATTTTCCAACATATAGTATTACAAAATGTTTATTTTGATTTATCAAAAACACAAATTCTGATCATTTACCCTAATTGGACCATGGTATCACTATTGTCACCGAAAACATGAATTCCACAACTGTCCCAAGGTGTCACCAGATTAACTATATTTAAATTGCAATTGAAAAGGTAATGGTCAGAGCAAATTTTTAAAACCATTATTTGTAAGTTAATAGATCTTATGACAAAACTCGGCCCATCGAGCCTCGCCTGGTTATTGCTTAGAGCCTTCAGCTAAAATTCAAGAAACATGGAACATGTTTTGTTTGCTTGATGTTTCCTTTTACTAGGAATTTGTTGTCTGTTGTTTTAATTTAGCTTTTTATGGGCCCGCTTTTCAAATTGCTCTTCTTTTCATTCACCTCTTCATGTCCCAAAAGTATTGTTATTATTAAGAAATCGAAAACATTTAACGTCGAAGAACACAACGCAAGTAAAAGCCTAGGTTACAAGATCCATTGATTGCTTTTTGGTAAAAACGATGCCAGTCAACTACATAAATAAAAATCCCCGAAATCGAAGTTACCATGCATATAGGTGACATAACTTCGACAGAAAAAAAAACTTGGAACAGAGAGGGTGTTACAACTACTTTAGATGGTACGCACCTGAGTGGTGGCCTGGCTTCGCTCAGTGGAGTCGGTTCTATTCGGTAAACCCAAATTTATGAAAATTTGCAAAACAGTGATACAGAAAAAAAAATTCATCATCTCATAGTTGAGTGCCAATTTTCTTTTATGGGTTTAGAGAAGGAACCCCGTAGCAAAAAATCAAGGTGATACCATGAAAGTAGGTATGGGAAAATTGTACGAAAAAAAATCAATTACTTGTGAATTTGGTTATAATTAGTTTCTCCGAATCCACAAGAGAATAAGAAATTGGGCTGTGCCAAATTGAATGGAAAAGAAAAGGAAAAACTTGTGGTTTTTGTAATAACTAAGTACCTACCTAATTTGTTTGCTGTTTGAACCTACGCCTCAGAGCGTCCGACTGCCGCCTTAAACTAGAGGGGAGGGGAAGGGACCTTACCTATGTTAAGTTAGGTGAGAACGAAGATGAAAACGGATATATATTATAAGAACGATTTAATATGAGAGGCACATGATATAGAAGAGAGAGGCCCAGGACAATATGGCGTTTGGGGAAAAACCCTAATTTAACATGGTGTCAGGTGATTCCTATCGTGAGTGCGCACTGTTCGTCTCGGAATTTGCGTTTGTATGGTGAGAGATTCCGGAATTTCTATAAATCAAAGTTCTTCTTCATCGGATTCGGACGACAATAGCTCATCAAATTCGAGCATCATGAGTACCACTTCAAACCTGGCAACTCTCAATCTACCGCCCAACTTCGGTTCTCTGGAAATTGATGGTATATCGACGACCAATCTATCCAAGAAATGGTCAGATAGGAGGAGGCAATTTACGCTCTACCTAGTAGCTTCTGGTCTCGATTCACAGCCCGACAAACGAAAAGTTGCCATTCTTTTAAGTCTGGTTGGTACGCAAGTCATGCCTGTCTTCAATTCTTTCCAAATTGATGAGAGTACGGTCAAATATGACGACCTAATTGAGAAATTTGATGACTATTTCACGCCCAAGAAAAATATCACAGTAGAGCGACATAACCTTAACATTTCACTGCCTTAAAAAATCTTAGCCAATCATGTGAACTTGGAGACTTAAATGATTCACTGATTAAAGATGTATTAATTCTTGGTTTGAGAGCCGATAATAAGGAAATGAAAGAGCGACTTCTGCAAGAGGATAATCTGGATTTGAGAAAAGCTGTAGCTCTATGCAATCATTTGAGCTATCTCAGATTCAAGCAAAAGCTCTGGAATCTACGGCGGAATCCGAAACCATGATTAACAAAATTTCGGCTAGATCCTTCAATTCGACAAATGGATCTAAAAATCTCAATGTCAAGAAGGAACATTCCAAGGTCACGAAGGCAGGAACAAGAAAAAGCAATGGGATAATAATCGGTCAGCGTCACGAACAAGGTCCAAATCAAGACAGCGATATCAAGAATCAGGTCAACGCAGTTACGATCGCGACGGGAAGAATTGCGGGCGTTGCGGGCAAATTCACCTAATTTAACAACCTATTAACTAGATTTCCTAAATTTAAAGGGGGGACATACTAATTCCTAATTTTTCTTAAAACTACGGTAGGCAGGTGTCGGGTGGTTGACGCAGTAGTCTCCACAGTACTCAAAAAGGCAAGGTGTTGTTCACTCAAGGACGAGGGTGAACCCCACAAACGTAGAGTTTTATGAGAATGGTTGATACTATTCAATGTTCAGAGCTCTCAGATCAGAAGCAGCTCAAGAAAAACCACCTGATACTTAATGGACTGGCAGTACAGTAGGTACCCTATAGGCAGCCGTTATATCCTGCTAGCTTGCAGCACAAGACCAAAACTAGTACTGTTTGCAGATTGAAAGAATGCGGATGGTTTGGTGAGGTGTCCATGTGTATTACAGTCCCAAAAACATCGTCCTTCTTCTAACTGCCACTCAAGTTAGGAAAAATGAGACCGAGGGTTGTTGACTACCGACCAGGGGCGGCTGCTGATAGGAGCATAGGCGCATGTGCACCCCCAGCCAATTAAAAAAGAAAAAAAAATCAAAGTTAGTTCCTCTGGGTTTGAAGAGTAAGTTGGATGGTGACAGAAGACACGATCGTAGGTACTGTGCTAGTTGAATCTACGCGCGAAAACAGTGGCGGGCAGCTCCCTCTTTCCTGACCAATCAGCGGCGGTTCGCGCAAATCCAGTTTTATGCTCCGTTTCGAGGAGGGTGACGTCATTCGAGGGAGGCAGGCACGTGAGATTGACCAACCAGAGAGCACGAAATGTGACCTTGAGGAGCAGCACGGAGGCTGTGCGCCTGGGGTGTGTGAGTGAGTGAATTTCCAATTTTATTATTTTGTCTTCCTGGCTCACTGGTTTCCCGGTTTCCTTATCGTAAACAAACAGAACTGATAAGGGCATTTCGCGTTTTTCGTTTTCAGTCCACCGTTTTGTTCAAAGTGATCATTTAGGAGTGTTGTAGGTACTATGAATAATTCGGTGCATTACATTAACGTAAACTATTCGTGTTTGTCGGTCGTGAAAAAGTGCGACATTCCAGAAACTGGCCGCCCCTTGCCGTCTGTACCTGGACTCCAGCAGACGTTAAAATTTAAAAATCGTGCAGATTCGTACCGTAAGTTTAATGTCAAATAATATTCGACTTCTTATAATATTATTACAAGAAGGTAGATTGGCTTTGCAGATGTGAAGTGACGAACAAATTATTTTGAGGCTTGGGTTAAAGACGGCATAAGTGATCTCCCATTTAGCCAAAAAAAACGCATTGGCTGTCTCCCATAAAAACGCTCTGGTAGATTTGCGTATATTGGGTCGTCAAAATATACCTAATGCAACAACTCAACAGTGCATATCATCTTAATCTGATGCAAAAAACCAAAACGGTTAACAAAAATAGGTACATTCTGTCTCGAATTATCGTTAATTTTTCTTCCGAGTTGGACGATGTTTTGAATCATCACGGGCAAATACACATTTCAGCTTTGCAATAAGATGGATGCATTTCTTGGGTTTAGATCTTTGATGATTAAGTATTTCAGAATTTCTGTTAACCACTAGAGAACATTATTTTTCGTGTCTATTGCACCTACGAATTTAGTACCGTTTGCAATTTTAAGATGAAACAGTTACCAAGATTTATCCCATTTACATATCGTTACATAATTTCTATTTGGCAGAGAAAAGCACCTATTCTGTCCCTTCTCAGTAGCTTCTCTTGATCTCCGTGCACCCCCTGAGTTCAGGGCAGGAGCCGCCACTGCTACCGACCATTGATGAAGTGAAAGGCAGATTTATTACAGGCAAAACAAAACAAATAGAACACTAATAAAAAATAAAACAGGTTCCTTACCCTTGGGAAAGTCTTATCAATTAAGAGAATATACATTCATTCCTTCAAAAATAAAATCACACTTCCAGTAAAGGATGATGCTTTTTTCTGATAATAAAGGCGACTGAAGGGTAAACAGAAGGGCAAGTGAATTCACATTCGAGATAAAAATCCTTCCTAACAATTGGCAGAGTGGAGGGGCTCTCTACCTTATTATGACTCTGGTTACTCGATGCTTGGATTACGATTACTAGGTTTCG
>CM019182.2:15906894-15967816 GCA_009739505.2 Apolygus lucorum
CCGCAGACGGGTGTTCTTTACAGGAAAAATAAACCGTTTTGTAATAATTTACAGCGTTTATAGTTAATTATAGTTTACACTATAATTTATTGTACTCAAGATGACTGGGAAATATTGAAGATATTAATATTACATAATTTATTTTCAATTTACAGTAGGTAAATATCTTAGGTCGATCATACCAGTAAATATCACAGCAGTGGACTTCAAGTGCCATCAGTTCTCTTGAACTACATTCCTCCTTCACATAATTTCAAGTTCAGTCACCAATTTTTTTCTTCAGAAAAGTAGTTTCGAATTCTCTTATCAACTTTGGTCTATCGCCAACAACAATGTCGTCGATTGGGAATTTCGATGAGAACGATTTCCCCTTGTAGCATCCAGTCAAGTTGGGTTCCCATCTTGCGCTCATTGTTGATCATCGTCAACCCTTTCTTACGGTTGGAGTAAAAATTATAAGAACGCAGATACCTGAAGCATCGATTATACATTTAAATACATTGAATTAGAGTCAACAAACAGAAAAAATAACATGCCCATGAAAATACGTTACCAATTATTGGTAACGTATTTTCATGGGCATGTATTTTGAACGATATTTTAATCAACTCACCAACTAAGAATGCGCTGAGGCTCCAGTATGAAATGTCGCAGTAATTTTCCTGCATCAAACCAATTATCTGTGTTCCAATGGTTGAGGCGAGTCTCCCACAGACCATACATATACAACTTGCTGTTGACCTAAACCGAAATATAAATTATGGATTGAGTCAGTTTCAATTGATATGTGACCTTGACGACTAAGTTTCCTTTTTGCCTCACTATACATCTAAGGCCTTCGACTTTGCTCGCTATTTGGCGTAACAAGAACTTCTGACACAGAAACGCATGATTTCCCGAGCAAAGTGATCGTCTCGGAAACGGCGAATGTTGTAGACGAATTTTCGTGTTTTGCGGGATAAAAGGCAAAGAAGATTGAGGATGGTATCTATGAAATCTAGCAGGCCAATAGAACCCACCCGACAATACAACAGTCGCCAGCAAAGAAATCAGCGTTGCAATTAGTAAGTAACAACCGACCACATTATCGCGCAAGTTTATTTTGATACAGAAAGAATCTACCAGCAAAGCATCGTGATGGTTGTTGGTTGCTAGGGAAGCAAAACTGATTTACATGAAAATGAATTCGAAGAAATGAACAATTGAACATCAAAAATTAATTTGAACGGATATTAGGCCTATTCCGTCAATGAACAGTCTTTTGCGATTCAAACTCGAGCTTCTGATGTATTTCATGTTCAACCATTAAGACCTCAACGGAGCTAACGGATGGTCCTACAGATAGAGATCTGTAGGACCATCCGTTAGCTCCCATCCGTTAGGGTGGTCTCATCAGGGGCGTCGCGTGATAATATTCGTCAGGCAAACAGCTAGGCTGCAAATTATTACACAAAGGTTCATTTTTCTGTATTGATCACGTGCCAGCAAAGAACTCAGCTTTGTCATTGTCACCACCTACCAACCATGTTTTACCTTCACAATCAAGTTTATTTGGAAGAATTTAAACGCTTCACACTCCACTGGAAGAAATAAAGAATTCCTTCGTTTAGAAATTTGATTACTAGTTGCTAAGGAAGCAAAACCGAGTACATCCCAAAGAAATGTTCGGCGAACGCATTTTGGTTAACTAACATTTGAAAGGCGATCACTCCTCTTTTGCGATTCATACTCGTTTTTCTAACTTCTCGTAGGGAGCGAACAGTTTGTCCTACAAAGCTATGGGTAGTCTCATTCGATTCCGAAAATTCAATGGTACAATCTCAAATTTCTGATAAAACAATACCTTCATATCGAGAGTTTTCGAGAGAGGGTGCCTTTGGAAGTTTCAGCCCTTCCGTTTCACCGCTTAGAAGCGACTTACATCAACCAAAAGCTTTGCGGCACAACTAGACCCCAAATGGAACCCACATACCAAATTTCATCATAATCGGTCCATGATAATTAAGGAAAGATCCGCGGACGGACGGATTTTTTTTATATTCGATTTTCAAAATCTACACGTACTTACCTACCACAAACGTAAACCATCAAATTTGAGGGTGGTCAAACTTTTTTCTTGAAAATAATTAACCAAAAAGGGAGACTCTGACCTAGACCTAATAAGATGTGAAACCTTCATTCTACAATGTTTTGCAATTATTTCCTAGTGTCTCAACAAGAAAAACGATTAGGTACAGTGAAATACAGTAAAATCGGGAACGGGACACCAGTCAACGTCATACAGCTGATATTTGCGGCGGCGAAAAAACGAACTGCTTTCCTTCTTTGAGATAATGTGGGTGGATGGATATGTTATGGATATGTGGGCTAATCTCTCGGCATTCAAGGTCACGAAACAGTTTTCCGACTGTTTGCAACAGCTGATATGAGGTAGTGGGGGTATGGCAATACTTGACCCCCCGCCACCCCGCCGATCGTCGCCTCTCACTCTAAACAGTCCCGAAAAATTCATTTTTTTGAACTGCTTGCCTTGCATCCAGCGATGCAAGGAGGACCAGCCCCCGCGCTAGTTCGCTTATCATCCGCAATCATCTACATTACCGACCTCTCCAAGTCTCAGGTGTGTTGCGGGCTGGTATCCAAGGCAATATACGTACTTTCTTATTCCATTCTCTTATTTAATCTAAATTCCTTGATAATAATGAAATAGTCCCTAAATATTATAAAAGTTTTCCAAAATCATCTATATATTACTTACAAAAAATGGAAATATAGGAGAATCTCAACAAAAATTAATTTATTTATTTTGCATATTTGTAGTAAGGCAAACAGTGTTTGCTATGTTTGCCTGGAGGAGACGCCACTGGGTCTCATTCGATTCTAAAAATTCGATACCATTGAAGAAACAATACCTTTATACCGAGAATTTTTGAGCTATGTCGATTTGAAAAGTACACCCTTTCATCAACAAAGTGATTTTTCAACCCTTAGAAGAGAGCGGCACAACTAGACCCCAAATGGAGCCCATATACCAGATTTCATTGAAATCGTATCACGGTACTTAACTAAGAAAAGTGCCGCGGACGGACGGCAAATTTATTACTCGATTTTCGGATTCTACATACCTTCCAACGTAAATCATCAAATTTTGAGGCGGGGGGGGGGGATACATTTTTTCTTCCCAGATTTCAAAGGTTCATTGTTGAAAAAATAAACCAACATGTTACATCCTAGTCATTTATGGTCTTCATTGAATGTTTTCTTTAAATAAGGACTTTATAATTATTATGAATGTAATGAGAAATACATCAATTTTACTTGATTTAAGTACAATCGTTTGACATAGAAACTCTTTTTTGGTTTATTATTTTCAGTAATGAACCTTTGGAATCGACCAAGAAAAAAATTGTTTAACTCCCCCTTAAAATTTGTTGGTTTACATTTCAAGGCACGTACCTAGAATCCAAAAATCAAGTAAAAATTTGGCCGTCCGTCCGCCGTACGCGGCATTTTCGATTAATGAATTTTGATTAAATTTGGTATATGGGCTCCATTTGGGGTCTAGTTGAGCCCCGAAGCTTTTGGTTTACTTCTTAGGGTTGAAAAATAATGGCTGACATTTTCAAAACGCCCTAGCTCAAAAAATGTCTATATTACCGTAGGTATTGTTTTTTCTTCAATTTAAAATAGTATTGAATTTTTAGCATCGAATGAGACCACCCAGAGCTCTGTAGGACCAACCGTTCGCTCTCTATGAGAACTTAAGGCTGGCTTGAGGCTTAAGGCTTAACTTAACTTTGTCTTACGATAAATCAGAAACACGTGTGTGAATCGCTGAAGAGGCCTAATCTCCATTGAAATTTTAGCTGACCGAAATGCGATTGTTGTTCGTTTCTTTGAGTTGTACATAGTTTTGCGTCCTTAGCAACCAGTAATCCAATTTCCTAATGAAGGCACCCGCAACCTCCTATTTCTTCGCTTTGAGTGTGAAGCGTTTATTTCTTCAAAATAAACTTGATTGTGAAGGTAAAATATGGTTGGTTGGTAGTGACAAAGGTAAAGCCGTGTGCTTTGCAGGCGAGAGATGTATACAGAAAAATAATAAACTTTTGTGTAATAATTTGTAGCGTTTTTTAGATATAAATTAACACACCTGTTGTCCGATTTCATAGGGGAGAAAACTTCTGCCGAATGGCCTTCGTGGATTTCGAGTTACTAGTGGCAAGAATAGAGTCGATGTTCGCCAAACAGAACAAAAAATTGAGAAAAACTGTACCATCATATGATGGTACACTATACCGCAATACCCGAGATCTGAATGTGGGGGGCGGACGCATATCTCCAGGCGAACAATCGGCCCCCATGATGTAGTCAAAAATCCTGCAAGGTGCGGAATAACTTCATATTCGGTATTTGGCGAATACCGAGCAGTCAAATACCTACCTCCAACCCGGAAACACACATGCTGTACTATTTGGCCGCACCTAGGTGGTCTCGAGCCCTAGGTGCTTGCCAAATAGAGAATGCTCGGTGCTCCGCTTCATGTTTTTTTTTTTTTTTTTTTTTTTGACACATCAAAGGAGACGAGTACCGTTCGACTAGTGTTCGGGTATAGCGGTGTAGTTTATCATTATTTGGTGCGACTGTTTGGTGATCAACGGCTTCAGTCTTGCCAATACCTAGGTGTTCAAAGTTTTCGGAAGGCGCTCGGCCGAAGTTATCTCCCTTATAAAATATGTCCTTATTGACCTTAAAAAAAGTAACAGTTCCTATTTCAAATGTCTGTACTACAGTCAAGTTATACTTACAAAAATTAAAAGCCCTCTTTACATGTAACAAACATAAACATTCAATGAAGACCTTCACATAACTAAAATGTTATATTTTGTTTTATTGTGAGAGATCAATTTGCCTGTTTGCGTTCAAAGATACCATACAACATCCTCTTTCCCTTTTATCTACTTTTATCCCGCAAAGTACGAACATGCTCGGCGAATCACGCATATCTGTGTCAAGGTTCGCCAAATAGCGAGCAAAGCGGCAGTTCAGATGTTTGCCGGACATTCGCTATTTGGTGTATACTGTAAATGTGTACCCAGCTTAACACGCTCAGTTCAGCGAGCAAGAGCGGCCTTAAACCCTCAATAAAATTACATTGTTTACTCGAAATAACAACACTTACTTGACAGTAGTTGGAAAAAATTCTATCAATATGCCAATGCACAAAGGCAAAGAAGCTGCGAGCACAACAGCTTGTCCAACCATGCAGACAATAGTAATCCACATATTAGTTGCCAACGTCATTCCGAAGCATAAAACGGCACACAGAAACGTGAGGGAAGCTGAAAAAAAGTAAATAGAGAGTTCCCACGAACTTCGAATTCCGCTGCAAATAATGTTAAGCACAAATTTTTATGTAGCTTATCGAAAGTTACATAAGTTACCTTAGATTAGTGTCAGTGTATAATCAACTTAAGTTTGTTTAATCCTAAGTCGCTCTTCAACCAAACAAAGTTATGTCGGATTTTAGTTCCTACGTTATAACTTAATTTTGACACCTCTCAATCTAATCATGAGATGTCGGAATAATTTACTTGTTAACAAGATTACAAGGGCTTACTCAATAGCTTCTTGCTTTCTACCACTTGAGCTAGCCCTCCAATGATCATGAAAACAATAAACTGAGACACTCCCATCGCAAGTGAAACATAATAGGTGTCTACTGGAAGGTCGACCACACATGTTGTATTATCGATGAGATCGTATTGATGGTATTCAGTAAAGTTAGTTGAATTGAGCTCAACCTCGAGGGGTATCTTCAGTTGCGCTACTTCACATAGAGTCACTCCGTACATTGGATGATCGGAAGCATAATTCATCATCTGCTTCACCAACTGGGGAAGCCAGAGAAAAATTATGTTACACCTGCAACACAACAGATATTAGCCATCCCAAGTATTTCATAGTAAAGTATGTGTATTCACTCAGAAATACATTTCTCCACTCGGTGTGGAAGATTAAGTATAGCAAAGTTAAGAACTCACGCTCCCACTAATCCAGCCTGTATGAAGCAAGAATTCACGGTAAACTTGAGCAGTGGTTTTTGGAAAAGCAGGACAGTTTGAGTCCAAACTCTTTTAAACGATCTGTTTTCATCTTCACTCGCATCAATTTCGCCTGGGTCAAGACGAATAGATTTTTGAATCTTAAAAAATGAAATTATGATTTGTAATAGAACATTTTGAATTTGACTTGGAAACTTAAAACCCAACTTTAGAATGGCATTGCATATACAGGTTGTCCCACGTTAAGGACCGGAAAACTTCGGGAGTCGATTCTACGACTAATTTAAGTACGTACCTAATAAAGTGTCTCCAAGCAATTTTGTTTTAACCCCTTATTTTCCAAGTTTTTTTCAATTTGAAGATTTTTTCGTGTTTTCGACCTTATGGCACTAAATTTACCATAACTATCTTAATTTACCACAAAAATGTAAAAATAAGGGCACTGTTGGAAAAGGCGTCGAATTTCCCATCTTCCTAGTGCCTAAGGAAAACTCGTAAAGTAATTTTCGTAAAATTTCGTAAAATGTATGTACTAATAATGTTTGTATATGGAAATACTGAAGTTCTTCACAATATTGTTCTAACTAAATTTGACTGAGAAGGTGTAACTGAGTGAAATCATGATGATTCACAATAGACGGACATTTTTATATTGGTGATTTACGATCATATTTCTATCACGAATTGGTGATTTGTCAAAAACACGACTGTGAATCGTCATTGCATCAGTATGATGCAAATGGAGTGATCCACAATCAAGTATGTAATCACCTACCAGAAACTTTTTTCAAAGTTCAACGATGCTCCTGATCAATTGAGAGAGACATCAATCCCTTCTTCATTTTGCTTCCGAGTCTACCAAGGTATTGGAATCATCGTTTTAATTTTTCAACGTTAAAAAAATGTTTACGAAATCAAAATTTGCACTCGCGTTTTACGTTTTAGTCAATTTGGTTTAGTGTCTGTCTGTCTGTGTGTCTAAAACTCGATTTTGAGTCCACAGGAATCCACAATTTTAACTAAACTTTTTGTAGCTTCAAGTTGGAATATGGAGCGCTCAAACTCAATAAGACATACAAAGAGGATTTCATAGCTACTATAGATATAATACAAATTTTGGTTACCTACTCACCGGGAACTCGCTGGTTGGTCTTCCCGTATTGACGCTATATATGTGTTTGATAACGTCCAAGGCTTCTTGTTTAAATCCTTTCGAAAGCAAGTATTTGGGACTCTCTTTGACCATTGAAAGAGATAATGCACCGACGGAGGGTGGTACTGAAGCCAGCAGTATAACAACTCTCCAAGAGCTGAATGTGAAGTATCCGAACACGTCCCATTTGAAAGTCAGCGGAATGAGAAATATGGCCAGAGCTGAAAATATTTAGATTTTTATGTAAAAAAGTTGAATTCAAAACATGCACCCATCAATTTTATTCACAAGGTGTAGAACCAACAAACAACAAAATCATTCATTCCGAAAGGATGGCAACCACCTTGGTCAACGATCAGATACTGATTATGTAGTCCAATGATAGATGGAGAGAGTAGGTAGCACTACAACCTAGATGAATTTGTTTCCACCGTGAGTAGTTTAGTCCTGACCACGACACCCCTTCTTCATAAAAACATAATAGGTAATGATCCCATGATGCAGATCAACATACCTGGAAGGATAGCTGTGCACAAGTTTCCTATTGCTCCCGTTATAAGAATCGATACTGGTCGATTTGATTGTCGAATATTTTCTCCCACCAGAACATAACAGGGTATTATAACTCCTGCAGTGCTGTAAAACACAATATAATTATGAATTTAATAAATTCAATTCAATTCAATATTTCTCTACATATTGATGTTATCATCACTTGCTGTAAAGTGCGAATAAATAAATCAACTACCTTGCTCCATTTAGAAAAGTAACTGTAGCCAGCGATACTAGTCCAGGACAAAAGGCAGATACAAAACTGAAGAAACAACTCGCAAAGTTACATCTAACAGCAATGTATTTTCTTCCATATTCGTCTGCCAAGTAGCCGAATAGATGTGAGGTAAACAACATACCTGAACAAACAAAAATTTTAACTTTTACAGCTAGCTATGATGGATTTTAACCATCACTTTCCAATCTTTTATAAGCCAGAAGTAAGCATGAAATCAAAAATCCTTAAGGATTCTTCGATAAAGCTTTTCATGAGCCAAGTGACCCATAACTATTGAAGGGGGGGGGGGAGTGAGTCTGAGAAACATAGGCCAAAAGTCTGACAGTGCAATAGAAGAGAACCAAAATAAGTGGACAAAAACAAATGCAGATTTTCAAATACCTAGTTTGTCAGTTAGGACAGTAATTTTTTGGGTAACTAGGCTTAAGAGGCTAAGAAAACAGGAATTAAGAGGTCTGCCAGAGGAAAGGGTGTTGATTTGGCTCCCGCATTGAAGTTAAAGCAAGATGAACCATATTGGTTGGCAGGGTAGATTCTGACACCACTGAGAAATGACAGCACTACTACGTAACTCTTGCCCTGATGGTATCACACTAAAATTATTTGCTCAAACTAATTCAGTAACTCTGAAAATTTTGAATTTCCTCACCTGTGAACATCATTGTGGACAGTAACCCCTTCTCTCCAACGCTCAGATTCAAGTCGCAGTCAGTGGCTGGTATTACATACGATAACAGTAGCGTGGTGAATATGCTGGCTAAAACGTTTAATCCCGCAGCAATGATGACACAATAGCTGTATTTCCCATAACCTGGGAGACCACGAAAGAACTATTAGCTTATACAACGATAATTTATCGTACCCCAATAATTTGGGGTATCAATGGATTTGATCATTGATGGTATACCTTAAAATCCCGGCGGGATTATCAGATAACATTTTTATCTCTCCTCGAAATGTTCTAGCATGCAAATGTTATGCGGTTGAATGAGTATCAATCATAGAATGATGAGTAAGGACAGCTTATCAACAAAAGCTTGTAAGTTTTGCATACGAATTATCTTCGGTCATTTTCACAAATAATGTTAATTTCCTTGATTCGCTATTTGGTTATTGGGTTTCATGAATTAATACGATCGGTTAGATTGTTTCGAAGGTTGGCTATTTTCGTAAATCAAAGGAAATCAATTTGATTTCATGCTATTGAGATCAGTGGTGTTATTAGTCATAAAATGTTTTATCAAGATTTTTATCAGTTTTGAACATTTTAACTGTATTAACGGCAGGTTTGGTCCTTGTTAACAATTTAAATTCAAATCTTTTGGATGCAGTGAGAGTTATCGTTCCAATGTATAGGAACGTGTACGTCAAATTTACTTACCTTCGTTTCAAATTTCACACTTTCTTAACTGATTAAAACTCAATAATGAAAAATGAAGAGAAAAAAAATCGCACTAGAAGTAACACTTTCCGGTGAGCTGGATGATCCGCTCATTCAATTTAGAGGAGTCGGGGACTCTTGTTGATAGAAAATCTTTTTTGATAGCCCACAAGTAATCACGTAGGTGAGAGTTCGGTCCGAAGCGTACCTACCTTTCAATGGTGTAATGTTCGTTTTCCCTTTGGCCGTTCTACGCAATATTGACTTTCGATTGAAATATTAGATTTTCACTTTAAAAATGTTGAGCAGTACCTATCAGGGGTTTTTTGAAAGTCAAAACACTATATCTATTTACCCAATAAATATTTCAAATCAATGTTTGGAAAAACTTTCGAGAAAATTCGATTAGAAGGGGTATTGGTGCGAAATAAGTGCCTACCTGTCTTTTCCAAGGCTTCTCCCAAAGTTGGAATGTCATCTAAATTGTTCTTGGAAACCTTGTCCCAACCTGTAAACAAAGGAATCATGCATTTGGGGTCTGAGCTCATGGTCGGTGGATTCCGTGTGGACCATGATGATATTTTGACAATTTCACAACATGGAGTTTATAATGTAGATAGTTTATAATATAGATTTAACTTTAATACATTAGGTATTCCAAACTCTTCGAAATAAAAAGAACTAAAAGAAGAAATTCCGATTCATCTGCTTGGAAAAGTACCTTTTTCAGCTACGGTCATCATGCAACTAGCTAACAAGGAAGACTAGAATGAAACTGGAAGAGTATTTCCAAACATCCCATTATAAGGTCGCACGGTTATCTCTCGTCTCAGCAAACAATTCATACAGAAAACCAAGATTATTTGCAAAAAAAACTATTTTTGAATATCTTAACTATTCGTTTATTCGAAGATAATCAGCGCGAAAGTTAGGATTTATTATTGATGAATTAAAATGACGGACCCACCTTGCTCTAAATAAAACATATCAAGACTGACGGGGAATTGGGAGCATGCTAATAGTTTCGTTGGACAAAATAAATAACTAAATCTCGTGTTGTCGTAGGGATTTAGTATATAATTGACGATTACTCGTAAGAATATTTTAATAAGTTCTGATGAAACGCATGCTATGAAGATCTGACACTAATCTACTCTGCTCGATGAATAGCGGCTTCAATCAAGGAAAAAAGGAATCCAGAATTTATATTCTACTACAATTTAACAGTAAGTACCTAGCTACTCATTATTGTGAGCGCCCGAGACATTAATTTTCCTGTTTCTGCTCGCTTCAAGTTATTTTTTGTTTGTTTGCTTCATAAGTCATTTGTGACACATTGTACACCTGTTGGGTTCTAGTAAATTGTGTACAGAGGTTATCAAATGAAATAGAGACTCTGAGTTGTTCCTAATTTCAGTGATTATGAATAGTAAATAGATCAAGAAGAAGAAGAATTATTATGAATAAAGATAATGTGCGTCACACGACGAACGAATTCCGTAAGTATGACATACCCGGACAAAAAGCGCTGCAAATTATTTCACTGTTTATTATTTTTCGGTAAAGATCACCCTTCTGTGAAGGACACCTTCTTCCGACTCGTCTAGGCACCTGGAGTTGGAGGGAAACCTTAGGTCGAGAAGCTGCTTGGGAGGTCAAGTGTTAAATCTCGATTGATTTCGCGATCAACTTCTCATTTCAACCATGGATAATGGCTGTTCAGAGCTCTGAATGGTCTCATTTGTTTCTAAATCTTGAACACAATTATAAATCAATATAAATATGTCAGTAAATTATCTATCCTCTAATTGAACAATTAATTATCCTCATAGGAAGAGAGGGGTTGGATCCACAGAGCTCTTTTGAAAATGTATTTATTTATTTATTATTATTTTTTTTTCTTTTTTTGAAAATATTTTTTCCACAATTTTTACCCCTCAGAAGAGAATGACAATAGCCAAAACAAAAAATGAAGCCGGTATCCCAAATTTCTTCGAAATTGATCCACGAGAACTGGGAAAGGTGAAAATTGAATGAAAAATGTTTCCGTCCGTACGCCGCACAGTGGGGCCGGAGTGGAAAAAACTCCATTTTTGCGAAGTGACTAAAAAAGAAATGTAATGTGGTTTTCTCAAAGTCTATTACCTGTAGAATCAGGGTGTGAAGGACCTTCAATGTTTAAAAATTGTTTTCACTGCTAAATGGGGGCTCAAACCTGATATTTCGAGATTTTAAGCACTTTGAGAGTGGAATTTGAAAATTTCCTAACACGTTCTATGTGTTTCAAAAAATTAAAATAAAGTTATATAATGTTTGATATATATATGTACTATCTCTAAAAAATACTGATCATTTTTTCATAACATTTTAGCTTGAACATTAGCTCCAGATTTGGGTTTTTATAGCGAAATACAACTTTAGAGGAGTGGAAAAACCGAGCTTCGCCTTCCTTCGGTTTGGCTCATTTTTTTTCTTGAAAATCTGACCATTATCAAGAAGCTGTAAAAATTTCATAGCCGTATTTCACCGAATTTAGATGTAGTGGGTTAAAATGTGATTAAAGGTACACCAAGAACGCCGTCTCTGCCGTCACCGCAGCTTCAGAGTAAAACCCTTCTAAAGGTTGTAACTTCTACATTTTCCTCTCGAAATCGATAAAATTTCCAGGGATTGTGAATGTTGACATGTAGAATGTCCCCTATGTGGGCTGTGGGAAGTAATTTAAATTTGCTGAAAGATGTCTCGGGTTCGGGTGGACTCGTGTGTTTTCGTTGGTCAACGAGCGCCCGACATCCCTCTCTTCCTATCATCTCATTGTTCGCGTTTGTTCGATTGTGTCCGCAGCTAATTTTCGCTCATTAAAATTGATTCGTTTTCGTAGTGCAGTGTTGCTATTTAAAATAAAACCCCTTCAAAACAGCAGGTCATGGGACCAGACACCTTCTAAAGACGACGTTAATTAAAACTACGATTCAAGATCATAAAAAAACTTCGAAGCCCTACACGAAATCGTAAGTGCTATTGATAATATGGCGGAGAAAGACGTGTTTTCGAATGATCTCGGCTCCGTCGAAAAATTGAGAGATAAAGTAAATTTTCCTCTATGGTTTTTCCACATAAATGTGATTTTTAAATCTCAATCCATGTATGAGATGGTTGAAGGAACTCAGAGGCTTTCAGCTCAAGCATCTGCCGAGGAAGTAGTTTCGTAGAATAAAAAGGATGCAATCGCTCAGAGAATCATTCTCTCCACGATCGATCGTAAAATAATGATGCATGTAATGAATTGTAAAAATTCTAATGAAATGTACATGAAGCTATGCTGTATTTTCGAACAAGATGCTGAACTTAAAAAGACTGATATAATGCAGCAGTTTTTCACGTACAAATATGATCATAGCCTAGATATGGCTTCCAATCTCAGCAAGTTGGAGAATCTCAAATATGAACTTCAACTTCTAGATAAGAAGATCGCAGATGAGGACATGATAGGAAAGATACTTTCGATTTTGCCCCCGTCCTATAGCAGTTTTATGACAGCTTGGAACCTAAAACCCGCAGGTGAAAGAAAATATTCAGAGCTTGTTTCTTTTCTTATCAAAGAGGAAAGTATTTCTGTCGCAAGTGGCTCTAATTCTAACGAAAACATCGCCTTTCATGCTAAAAATCAAAGGAAACAAAACTTTAAGAACCAAAATCATTACCCTCAGTGCAGTATTTGTAAAAAGCGAAACCATTTGGAAAGGAATTGTTTTTTCCGTATTAAAAACAACAATAATAGTAATTATTATAAAAATGGCAACAAAGATAAAAGCGATGTAAATAAAAAACATAACAAGACTAAATCGAGTGTCGCATTTTTGTCAACCTTAGTTTCGACAGAAAATAACTCAACAAAATGGATCGCTGATTCTGGTTCATCCTCACACCTAACGAATGATTCGAGTTTCCTAAGCAATTTTCAAGAAACTTCTAGAAACATTGGCACGGCGAAAAAACAACAAATCATGAAAGCAGAAGGCATAGGGAGCGTGAAAACCGAAAACTGTTTGCTTCAAGATGTTCTCTATGTACCAACTCTCAGTAAAAATTTGCTCTCTATAAATTGCATCACTAAAAATGGAGGAACAGTACTGTTCACTAATGATAAAGTTGAGATTCTAAAAGAAGGAGAATGTATTCTACAGTGCCATAAAACTGAGGATGGTCTCTTTGAGGTCGAACTGCAATCTCACGATAATGCCTTAATTTCTCCAAACCTCGATGAAGCGATGGTGTTGCATCGAAAACTCGGCCACCTTAGTCCAGATGGTATACGCAAATTAATAAAAATCAGCGATGGTTTAAAAATAAATCAATCAATTTTCGAAACATTTCCCAAAATTTGCGAAGTATGTGCTAAACAAACTCGTTTTTCGTTCAACACTAAGAGGACAAGAGCAACGAGACTGCTAGAAATCGTTCATACTGATCTCTTAGGTCCTATAGAGCCATGTACGTGGGACAATAAACGATATGTCATCACATTTATTTATGATTACACAAATTTTGCAATAGTATATCTGCTGGAGGGGAAATACGAAGTGTTCTCCATCTTTATGGAATATGTTGAGATGGTGGAGGCTAAGTGGTGCCTCAAATTATCGAAGCTAAGATGTGATGGTGGAAAGGAGTACATCAATAGAAATGTTCTGGGATACTGCAAATCAAAAGGTATTACCATAGACAAAAACATGCCATACTCGTCGCAGTTGAATGGAAAAGCAGAGCGCTTCGGACGGTCATTAATGGAAAAAACCAGAGCTTTGTTGTTCGACTCACAACTTGACAAGGAATGGTGGGGAGAAGCAGCACTCACTTCAACATATCTGCTGAACCGGAGTCCTTGCAGTGCTACTGAGGTCACGCCAGCTGAACACTGGTATGGAAAAAAGCCGGATCTCTCACGACTCGAGATCTTTGGTGATACTGCTCACTCAAAAAATTTGGGATACTTAAAAAAACTTGATAGTAGGAGTTCGAAATTAATTCTTGTAGGATATGCCACAAATGGGTACCGCCTACTCGATATGGAGAAACGTAAAATTATAATCTCAAGAGATGTAAAATTCGAACATAATGAAAAACCCCTACGATCCGATGAACTATTTCCTCTTATTCGGATTGAAGAAATTGAACCCGAAATGAGGAAAACAATAAAAATTCAAACATAAAACAAGAAACGTCACCCGAAATTCACGAAGCATCACAGTTGTTTGAAGATTCTACCTTGGAAGATCTCAACCAGTCACACCAAGGAACTGAAAGTGATGCCGAATCCGATGATTTCAAAGGGTTTTCCGATGTATCGCAAAACTCTGAAAATGAATGTGAATAATTCCAAGTAACAACTCAGGAGCAAGATGGAGTTGTGGATGATGAATACGAAGGAGTGAATAAGTTTTTTGGAAGAGGTAAAAGGAAGAAAACCAAACCTACCAAGTTCGAAGATTTCGTCATGCTCACATACGTTGAAGCTGTCACTGGACCTGATTGTGAAGCATGGAAAGCCGCTATTAAGGAAGAGTGGAATTCACTGAATAAAAACGAAACTTGGCGAGTGATTGAAAAAACTTCCGTTAAAAATAATAAAATATTAAGTAATAGATGGGTTTTCAAGATAAAAGACGACGGAACATATAAAGCCCGTTTAGTAATACGTGGATGTGAGCAGAAAAGTGGTGAAGATTTTAATGAAACATACAGCCCGGTTGTTGCTACCAGCCCACTTAGAATGATGTTTGCTTTAGCAGCAATCAACGGATACCATGTGATGAAATTCGACGTGAAGACTGCATTTCTTCATGGCGATTTAGAGGAGGATATATATATATGGATCCCCCAGAAGGTTTCAAACGTACAGGAAAAGTCGTCAAACTACAAAAAGCTCTTCACGGTTTAAAACAGGCACCGCTAAATTGGAACAAGAAAATAACTACTGTTCTAAAAGAAAAAGGACTTATTCCCAGTAAAATTGAAAAATGCATCTTCATGAATAAAGAGAAAGAAATGTTTTTAGCAATTCATGTAGATGATGGGTTGGTGATCGGAGCAAACAGAAATGAAATTATTGATCTTCTTACAAAACTTGAAAATGAATTTGAGATGACAACAGTTGAAAATCCGAGCTCAATGTTGGGAATAGAACTAAAAATTGATGCCAACTCCATAAAACTGTGTCAAAAAATGTATGCAGACCAAGTAATCGAAAAGTATGGAATGGAAAACTGTAAGGTTGCCAATACTCCGATAATTCCTCAAAACATTAAAGGGGAAATTTCCCATTATGAAAAGGAACCGGTAAAGTTCCCATACAGGGAAGCTATTGGCAGTCTCCTTTATCTTACTAATAAAACGAGGCCGGACATCGCATTCGGAGTAAGCTACTGCAGCAGGAAGCTAGAAAAACCAACGAATGAAGATGTATCTAACTTGAAGAGGATACTCCGTTATGTCAAAGGCACATTACATACTGGAATTGTGTATCGTCGTGAAGAAAAACACACATTAGACGAACCATACATCTTGGAAGTCTACAGCGATGCAGATTTCGCCGGAGATCTTGAATCAAGGAAGAGCACAACTGGCTATATCGTTATGTTTGGAGGAGGCCCAATAAGCTGGTGTTCAAGAAAGCAGTCTATAGTAGCTGTTTCGACTACTGAGTCGGAGTATATACTCCTTGCTTCTACCGAGTGTGCTCAAGAGGCACTGTACCTGAAAGCGCTGATGGAGGAGATGACAGGGAAACAAGTGAAAGTGAATATCAACATTGACAATCAAAGTAGTATCAAGTTGATTCAAAATGGAATCTAATTATATAAAACGCCAACCGTACGTACGTACGTATGCAAGGAGGGGTCGTGGCAGAGGGAGAGTTGTAGGCTGGAGGGGTTGGGGGCGGGAGGAGTCGGAGGCGAGAGGAGTCGGAGGGGTTGGGGCGGGAGGAGTCGGAGGCGAGAGGAGTCGGAGGGGTTGGGGGCGGGAGGAGTCGGAGGCGAGAGGAGTCGGAGGGGTTGGGGGGCGGGAAGGGTCGGGGGCGAGAGGAGTCGGAGGGGTTGGGGGCGGGAGGAGTTGGAGGCGAGAGGAGTCGGAGGGGTTGGGGGCGGGAGGAGTTGGAGGCGAGAGGAGTCGGAGGGGTTGGGGGCGGGAGGAGAGTCGGAGGAATAGTCTTTGCCTGCTTTTAGTAGGCTTTTCAGCTAGTAGTAAATAAAAGGTCAAAACATATTGATGTGAGGTATAGATTCATTGAAGAAAAAGTTAAAAACAAGATGATTTTTGTAAAATATTGTCCTACCAATAAAAACATTGCAGATGGTCTAACTAAAGCGCTAGCTTCAAATAAATTCGAATTATTTAAAAGAGAAGTGGTTGAAAATATTGAGTAGTGATCGAGAATTTGTTGTAATGTTGAAAAAAAACTGGATAAATTCAGTAATTTTGAAATTTACATTAAAACAGAAATATAATTAAAACAGATTTATATGAAAATGTGTACTTATGCTACATAAGATTGAATAATGAATTTAAAAAAAAATTGTAAGAAACTATTTTCTCGACTGTTTTTACTTAATTTTAAGAATATCTTATGCTGTTATATCGAACTTTTGTCATATTGCTTGTTTCTGCTGAAAGTTACCTATGTACTTACTGCTTGTATTGAACAGCCTAATATTTCATGTTGTGAATGGTGTTAGTGAACTATTATGGTGTTGATGGACTATGCAGCCAGCATATGAATGAATTAAGAATTGAATGTTAGCAAATTAAAATTGAGGAAGAGTGTGGGAAGTAATTTAAATTTGCTGAAAGATGTTGTCTCGGGTTCGGGTGGACTCGTGTGTTTTCGTTGGTCAACGAGCGCCCGACATCCCTCTCTTCCTATCATCTCATTGTTCGCGTTTGTTCGATTGTGTCCGCAGCTAATTTTCGCTCATTAAAATTGATTCGTTTTCGTAGTGCAGTGTTGCTATTTAAAATAAAACCCCTTCAAAACAGCATGGGCTGTTAGCTACAATCACACAGTAACGGAGTCAAGTTAAGGCTACATTGGTCGGATCATCTATACAATCGGGTTATGGATACTGGGAAGCTATGTGCCACACCCATTTGGCAGACATTTTCTGTTTTATTGGTTTATTATTTTCAATAATAAGCCTTTGGAATCGAGCAAGAAAAAAAAAATTTTAACCCCCCCTCAAAATTTGATGTTTTACGTTTCAAGGTACGTAGCATACGAAAATCGAATAAAAAAATTTCCGTCCGTCCGCCGTACGCCGTACGCCGTCCGCCGTACGCCGTACGCGGCACTTTTCTTAGCAACACTGGACCGATTTGGTTCAAATTTGGTATATGGGCTCCATTTGGGGTCTAGTTGTGCCGCGAAGCTTTTGGTTGATGTAGGTCACTTCTAAGGGGTGAAAATTAAGGGTTGAAATTTTCAAGAGTGCCCTAGCTCGAAAACTCTCGAAATGAAGGTATCGTTTTTTCATCAATTTTAAATAGTATTGAATTTTTAAAAATTTTTGAGACCACCCGGAGCTCTGTAGGACAAACAGTTCGGTCCCTACGAGTACTTAAAGGTTTTCCTTCGATAAAACAGAATCATGAGTGTGAATCGCAAAAGAGGTCTAATCTCCATTAAATTTTATCGGACTAAAATGCGATCGCTGTTCATTTCTTCGATTTGTATACAGTTTTGCCTTCTGCGTAACCAGTAATCAAATTTCCATATGAAGCTTTCTATTATTCCAATCGAGTGTGAAGCGTTTAGTTCTTTCTAATAAACTTGATTGTGAAGGTGTGAAGCCAGTATGGTGTGGTAGGTAGTACCTAGCTGGTAGGTAGAAAAAAGTTGGTAGGTAAAAAAAATGTTGGTGGGTAAAAAACGCTGCAAATCATTGCTCAAAGGCTTCTTCACTCTTCAGATCACTGATCAGCTGAGTGAGCTCCGAAGCCATTTTCAATCCTATTGAATGGAAGTGCTCTTCCAGGTGTCTCCAGCATTCGAGAAGATCTTCTTCACTCCTCAGATCACTGATCAGCTGAGTGAGCTCCGAAGCCATTTTCAATCCTATTGAATGGAAGTACTCTTCCAGGCGTCTCCAGCATTCGAGGAGATCTTCTTCACTCCTCAGATCACTGATCAGCTGAGTGAGCTCCAAAGCCATTTTCAATCCTATTGAACGCAGGAAGCTGAAATTTGAGAGGGAAGGTCAAGGGAGAATACAGATGGTGGTAGGTGCTATAGATGGAGAACCAGTGATCTATACAGAAGGGTGATCTATACAGAAAATAATAAACCTTTGAGCAATGATTTGCAGCGTTTTTTAATTTTGAAAACGCCCTAACTCAAAAAATGTTGATATAAAGGTATTGTTTTTCCTTCAATTTAAGATTCTATAGAATTTTTAGAATTTTTTGAGACCACCCGGAGCTCTGTAGGACAAACCGTACGCTCACTACGAGAATTTAAAGTTTGGACGTACGATAAATCAGAAACACGAGCGTGAATCGCAAAAGAGGCCTAATCTCCGTTCAAATTAAAGCTGACCGAAATGCGATCGATGTTTTTCTTCATGTTGGATGGTTGGTGGCTTTGCAGACGAGTGATCCATATAGAAAAATAATAAACCATTGTGTAATAATTTGCACCTTTTTTTAATGGTTGCTAAGGACGCGAACCTGAGTGCAACTCGAAGAAACGTACAGCCATCGCATTTTGGTCAGCTAAAATTTGAACGGAGATTAGGCCTCTTTTACGATTCACACTTGTGTTTCTGATTTATCGTAAGCCCAACCCTTAAGTTTTCATATTGAGCGAACGGTTGGTCCTACAGAGCTCCTGGTGGTCTCGTTCGATTCTAAAAATTCAATACTAACTTGAATTGATGGAAAAACAATACCTTTATATCAAAATGTTTTGAGCTAGGGCGTTTCCAAACTTTCAACCCTTAGAAGTCTTTCTCTTTTAGAAGAATATCTCTTTTAATTTCATAGTAATGAAGCACATTTTGTTGTTCTCCTGCTGCTGCCTACCAAAACTGAAGGTTTTCCTTTTTTATCTTGAATTTTTGAACTTGTTTTTTAGGAAGCGTTTCTTGGAGTTTTAATCACTGATATTCAGAAAAAAATGTTGAAACTGAATATCTTGCAACTACTCCACTAGTGAGGGGAAGCATAAGCGAATAAATGTAAAACAAAACCTTGTTTTGCACAATTTTGAGCTTTTTCCCAAAAAGTATAAAATACAGATGCATTTAAATTATATTTTTATGAATACAATTTATGAACAAATAGTAATCATGATGATGAAGATGATTAGGTGATTATGGGTTTTCCATCAATACAATACCCCCCCCCCTCCCCTTATATGTCGAATATGAATCCTTACGGGAGCGGGTGGGAACCCATACACGACTTCCCTCTATAAGCTAGTTTGTAGGTACTAAAAATAACTCATGATTTGGGCACTTACTATTCAGCGGGGAGTTCGCCTTTTGCATCTTCAGAGGAGATTTCGAAGTCTCTAGACGAACTGAGCCAATATCTGGAGCATCAACATGCTTCCTAATTCATTTTTGTTTTTCTAACTTCAAGGACTTCATTCGGAATCATGCCCTTTCTTCTCCCAAACTGACTGAAGTACCAGAGGACACGCTTCAAATCTAATTGGTGGTTTTTGGACTTGACCCATTAGATTGGCAATTGCCCTCTATTGTCGATGTGCGTGGTTCGACCGAAATGATTCCGGCTCTAAATCCAATCCATTTTTATTCCTATTATGAGGCCCTGCGAAAGATTACACAATAATTTACCATTCTTATTTTCCTTACCTGTTTTACGCTAGAAATCGAGTTCAACTATTGCTACTGTAGGAAGGTACCTACCAATACTAATGTACTAAGTACTTGAAGATACCTACACTATTCATACACTAATTGTAAGTACTATCTACTACAAGGAGTAGGTTGGTTTATTTTTTCACAAAAAAGATCTTATCAACGTACAACCAGCCAGCGTATGCACAAATAATGCTAGGGAAAAATCCTTAAACTGGACGTGATTGATGAACAGGTTCGGAAAACACACAAAAAAATTATTTTCAGACGTAGGTTACCCACCTTAGAAAATTTGAAGTTCACTCGAAATTTGATTTTTTTTAACATAATCATGAGGAGGAACCAATTTTTGATAAAGGTCTCAAATGGTAACTCTTCTCGGTTTCTGAGTAGAATACAAATACCTACATAATATTTTTGAGGAGAACACTGAGCACAAACTTCCTTCAGAATAACGGAAACTGAAATTTCATTGTAATTGTTGATCCTACATGAAATGTTATCCTTAGTTAACGTAGTACCTACCTTTATGCAGAACAGTTTTAGCGTAACCATCTGTACACACATCTTTTATATGCCTGAGGGAAATCTCGTAGGCCCATCTTGTAGGCACTCACTAGAAAAATTCTCTGATGCGTTCCTCAGGGACCTACCCTTACCTATGTAGCTAGTAGATCTTTTAAACCCTGCACAGCTAAGGTTCACTTGTCTGGCGTGTAATAATTATGAAAGGATCTTTATCAGCTCAGTTATCATCTCCCAATATTGAAGTGGTCAGCTGAGCGTCTCCACGCCCATGAAATCAACGACAGGTGCAACCCCGATAAAAAAAAAAGACAGACCTTAACAGTAGCAAAAGCGATAAGATTCCAATTAAAAGATGAAATGACGGAGCTTCAGTCGATTCACGTGTGGTGCCTCGGACTCTCGGGAGAAGTTTTATCGAGTAACAGTTCCTACTAAATCTGTTCAACATGAATTCAAAGATATTAATTTTTTTGACGACCTTCTGTGTATTCCAAACACTCTTTACGCGTTGTTCAGCTGGTGAGGTCATGAATGTTTGCTACTAAACTAAATCAAGGTGTCCAGCGATTCCCCGAAAAAAACTCCCTGAGTTTTCCAGGTTCAATTTTCGACTTTTTCCAGGATTTTAAATGAATTAAAATATAAATAAACGTAATAAAAATTTCCGAAAATTTATGTTTTTAAGGACATTTTGGAATGAAAAAGCACTTGAAATGAAAATACCAACTGGGTGTTGCATAAAGTTTCTTTTTCACAACCCGATTGTATAGATGATCCTATACCTAGTAGTTAATCTCAAAAGATCAGTCGCTAAGTACCTATCTGACCGGAGCGTTGATTTTTCATCGGGGACCATTTACACCCCAATCCGCATAATCCCTGAAAATTTCATCGAAATATAGGATGGAAACTCTGAAAGCAGCTACTATCAGTCACAGGGTGATTATTTTCACAGCGAATCATCAACAGCACAATTCGCCCCGAATATTTCACCGAAATCGAAGAACGATTTCGAATAGTTTTGCCCTTTACCAGGATATCATGGCTGGCACAACATACACTTCGATTCTTGGATAAAGTCAAGAATTAACGTTAATTTAAGAAACTTGTAAGTTTCCTCAAGGGAAACGACTACTTCGAAGGCATGACCACTTCAAAGGCTTGGTTTCACCTTCGATTGTATGAAAAAGTCGAAAATGTACGTTCTAATCATCGAAACTTGTTGGTTTACTCGAGAGAGACGACCACTTCAAAGGCTTGTTTTCACCTTAAAATTTATAATGCCACTGAAATAAAGGTTTTTTTTAAAAATAGAAATCTATATTTCATGTACCTTCTATAGTTGACCAAATTTTTGACATTTTTGAACGTTGGAATCAACAAAACTTGTTGGTTTGAACTTCGATTGTTTGAAGAAGTCGAGAATGAACGTCAAAATCATCGAAACTTGTTGGTTTGCTCGAGAGAAACGACCTCTTCAAAGGCCTTAAATTTCACCTTAAAATGTATAATGCCACTGAAATAAAGGGTTTTTTTAAAAATAGAAATCTATATTTCATGTACCTATTATAGTTGACCAAATTTTTGACATTTGGACATCTATATTTGAAAAAAATACTTAGGTTTTATGTACCCTCATAGTAGGTGCTTCACCGCGTTTTGGAAACTCTAGATTTTGAGTAGGAGGACACATCCTATCTATTATAGCTAGTTCGTCGGAATAAAATTAACTATCTACTAAGTCGAACTTTCAAGTGTGCGTTTTTTTTCCGTACTAGAACTTTTCCCCCTCAGACCTCCGGAACTTCCCACTAAATGGTTTGCTTTTTCCAGGGTTTTTCGAATAAAAACGATATTCCCTGAGTTTTCCAGCAGAGTAAAATTATCTGAGTATTCCCGGTTTTCCAGGTCGCTGGACACCCTGAAATCTTCTTCAGCTGACGTCGGATTGAGTAGCGAATAATGTAATCTCTCTGATTTCAGAATTACAAGAAGAAAATTCATCAGAAGGCGATTTACAACCTTTGTTAGACAAGTTTTTGAAAAAAGTGAAAGAGATTTTACATGGAAACGATCCTTACAATTACGCAGGTTCTTCAGGTCATTCTAATTCCTACGGTACTCTGTAAGTAAATATGGCGGGAACCCATGGAGCCATTATTATTAATCGAATCGGACTGCTAATATAAGGGTCCCTCATTACCCGTCCTTTTTAGGACGTCCCACAGTAATCTGTTTTAGACCATTCTGAATCCAAATCCGCGAAAAAAAACCATAGGTGTATGTCTGTGTGTGTGTATGTGTGTGTGTAACAAAATCTTGTGTCGTCGGCCCAGGCCTTAGTTCTCAACCGATTTTCGTGGTTCTTTTTTGTTCGACGCGGAAAACTATCTAGTTGTGCACTACGGCGCCGGAATTTTGAATTTTGCTTTTTAAGGGGGGGGGAAGGGGGGGTTAATGCTTTAAAAACGTGCGTGTGCGGGTGTAATCTTGTAAAATCTGCCCTGGTCTCAATTTCAAACATATATATAACAATGTTATGTCATAATATAACATAATATTTCGGTTCCTTTACTGCTTACTAATTGCACCCAACCTTTGAAATTGATGGAAAATTCTCATTATACCTCCGGATTTTCCGACGCATTTCCGCTTTGGCACCAGACTGGCACCATTGGAGGAGGGGGGGGGTGAACTCGAATTCGCATGTTTGGTATCGTAGATCATGGATTTTAAAATGCTCTTCAGATTCGAGGCTCTCATGCCGCTAGGAATGTTATGGTGGATAATGGTGAGGAGGGGGGTCAGTATTTCTTGCCTAAAGTAATAAATAAATTACATCGAGTTACACAGTTTTATCGCTTACCAACTGGTTAAACTGATCTAATGCTTATCCAATGGGACGTCCCCTGGAATGCATGCATTACTAAACAATATGTTTTCTTTTCAGTTTCAACGGATCAGTGAGCGAATTGATCATATCAGGCATATCAACAATGAATGTGACTTATTTGAACGCTACACAAGTTGACCCTAACATCTATTTGAAACTGGATCTCACATTCAGTAACATCATGGTGACTGGGAACTATTTTCTCGACCTGGACACTTTGTCGTTATTAAAACTGTACGGAGATGGTGAACTTGGGTATGTTTACTTACTTTAATTATTTAAATAGTAATGTTTACTTCAATGAACAAGAACCTGAATATTTCGAATTATGGTCGTGTTTTGAATCCAAATAAGACGTTGTCAGAAAATTATGTATGTAAGATCAATTCAGTTGGTATACCTACCAGCCATGCACCTGCTCTCCATCAGATGACAAGTGATCTTGATAGATTTGTAAGACATCTCTTCTCCTCTCCCATAATTCAAGTTTTCAGAACGAGTTCCTCAAGAAAAGTCAAAACGTTATTTAGTATTGGTTATTTATTTTTTAAGCGTTCAAAAGAAGTACATAATATGTACTTCTAATTATGTTAGTAGCCTACATAATAACATGTAATATTCCATTTCATTTCGGATTTTGTTTTAGGGTCATTGCCCCATCTTTGAGTATCAATATTACTGCCTCATTGACCCAGGAGGCTGCATATAAAAATGTTCTTCAGTTTACCGACTTGGACATCAGTTTAGGAATACCAGAGCTGAAAGTATGTTGATACTTAACCTAACAAGTACTTATTATCCTAGATCAGACTCTAAAATATACAAACACTTAACAAATAACCATCATAAAAAAATCAACACAATTATCTTCAAGGGGTTGAATGCAAAATTTTCTTATCTACCAACCTTTCATTGCAGCTCGACGTGAAGAACCTCCTTAACCGACCACCTCTAAGCACTTTTGCCAGCCAAATCCTCACTGACGTATCTCCCAGGTTGTTGAGCGAAGACGGTCAAGTGCTGAATATGTTGAATAAGTGGGCTAAATCCAAATTGAACGAACAGGCAATGAAAAATGAAATCGACCTAGCATTTGTTATAGAATTTATGCAAAAATTCACAGGATAATATACGATAAAGAATATAAATTACTTCAGAAGTGCGCTACAGTTTCATTTATTATTCTGTGAAAAGAGCTCCCACCTATAATGAATGGGCTCTGAGCATGATCGTCTATGACCGACTCAAAGAACAATGACGTATATTATATATTCGTTATATTATAACGAACATATTATATTCGTTTTTCTATAGTTTGACGGGTCCTAAGTAGGATGATTTCTGAAAAGGTGCGATTTCAGTGACATCCAATGAGAAGAAATAGATGTACATGGTATCCTCCTGTCATCCCACAAGTTCCTGGGAGAGGTTCTCCGTGGGAGAGGTAGGGATGGGTATCATTACAAAAGTATCGATATTTTGTATCGATACTGTATCGCATCCGAGTATCGATATCCCAAGTATCGTTGGGCATGAGTATCGATATTTTAAAATATCGAGTATCGATACTTTAGTGTCACAGACTATCAATATTATCCAATGTTCTCAAGAAAAATTTTTTTTTTTCAACAATGTTTGTTCATTTTTCCCTAGCAAGAGTGGCTTAATCAGTGATTTTCTCCATGATATTACCGTTATTTGTGCAATCAAAGAGTAATGACCCAAAAGCCTCTCTACCTTCTTCATTTTTTAGCCATTATGTTGAATTTTCCACGAGAACTGTATCGATATTCGATATTTATAAATATCGGATCCAAAGTATCGATATTTTGAAATATCGAGTATCGATACCCATCCCTAGGGAGAGGTGGGTGACCAGCATTCCTCTCGTAGGAATCAAGCATTTTTTGATTCCATTTATTGTCCAAATCTAACGAAATTTTGAACTGAAAATTAACGCATACCTTGAGGGTTTTGAGACGGCTGATAAAAATACGATTATTTTGTAGACTCCATTAGGTCATCACCTGACAATCCTTAATAAAACTTGTTGACGATTAAAAAAAAGTTGTATTGTTGTCTCTTGTACCTACCTAATTCCTATTTCCAGACCCCCTTGGCCGCCGAATTGCCTTCCAGATTAGAATCCATTCCAGTTTATAGTAGGTAACCATAATAGATTAATAAAAACAATTTGATATTATTAATAGCCGCGGTATAGTTCGATCTGCTCCAATGTTTTTTCGTAGTTCTACTCCATCACGAAGAAATATTACAAATAAATAATGTATAGATTATAAAAAGACCGAGTGAACAAAGAAAAAGGGATCTATCCTGATCGCTAAAATACACTACTTAATTTAAAAAAACTAAATAAAATATGTTCACTCGGAGGCTCAGCTGTTTCTAACAGCCAGAACAAGGCGTTCATCAGCTGTTTCCACCAACTGAGCAAAGTTCATCTTCATCTGAGCCTGCTCAGCTGGTGGAAACCCACCTTTATAATGTTAAGTAATGAGATTCACACTAGGGGTGTGTCGGTCCAGGTATTTCCCTGGAACGGTTCCAACGGTTATGGTGACAAAGATGTAACCGTTCCAAATTACCGGTACAGTTCCATTACCGGTACAGGCGATCAAATACCAATCACACGGCATGGATGAAGCAGGCAGTCAAATCCCTATCGTCCTTCTTCCATGCTTATGATCTCAACTTGCAATACAATAGCATCATTTTCCTTGACAATTCGCTAAAAGGAAGGAATTTGAACAAGTGTTACAAAAGAGACAATTTATTATAAATAATAGTTACCAAACAATTCAAGGAACGAATAATGACGTTGCAGTTTAAGAACTTAACATGACAATAATAAATTAATAATACTGGAGACAACTTCCATGCTAACCAGTCCAGAAGATAACTTCCCGTTCAAGAGCCATTCCATGAACCATTCTCAGTCCATGGAAGTAGTAAGGGCGCTTCCAGGTACAACATGGAACAGAACTGAGAACAAGATCCATGCTTACCAGTCCAAAACCCTTCCCGGTCAAGAGCCATTGAACCATTCTCCATGATATCTTATCGGTCCGGTTCCATCCTTACCGGTCCAGTTCCATCCTCACCAATCAGAATGATCTCTTCCCGGTCCAGAGCCATTTCAAGATATCTTATCAGTCCGTGGAACTGGACCGGTAAGGGTCGAGTTTTTGTCACTGCGTGGAACCGCTCCAACCTGATACTCGGTTCCACAGTCCCGGTACAGCTGTACCAACACACCTCTACCATGGACATCGAAGTTTCAGTGTTAAACACTGAAACATTCAGTGTTTCTAGCTCTTTCATTCTTCAAAAAGCAATAGCATCTATGGCAACTACGTCACCTAACAAGTTTTCAAAGGTTTAAGCGAACTGGGGGGTATTTCATTCTCAAAACCAATTACTAGAATTTGCATCTATCCCTTATTCAGTGAGATAACCAAGGGAGGTTAAAGATGTTACCTACTTCAATTGTGAACCATCACAATGCTGATATTCACTGAATCCATAACTCAGTTTTCAAAGGTTCGTTTGGAGAAGCAGTCCTGAACAGTTTGGAACTGGACACGCCCATTTTTGCCTGTCCGGAGGAGTCCAGGCTCCTCTATCCCCTCCCCTTTTCAGTTCCAATTTGGTTCTGAACTTCTACGAACAGACCAATAGTTAAGAATAAAAAAATAAAAATTGTGGGAAGTCAACAAATCATTGAGTTTAGTAACATTTTAATAACGACACAGGTAAGAAAAAAATTATAAAATACTCAGATTAAACATGAACATTTAAATGATATCAGAGGGATATTCACTCAAGTTTAATATTCATGTAAGAATGAGGAAATAGTTCTTTGAATATTCACAATTTGAGCCACCAGTGGCTAAGTGTCAGTTCTTTAATTTTGTCTTCACGGTACACCACTTTGAAGGGATAAGCGTCTTTGCTGATTCGTTGTTTGGCCAACATTTCCACGATTGGAAGCCACGGGATATCCTTCAAATACGAGACGAGGTCCTCCCCGCTGTCCGAGTCTGGTGGGTTGATCGTGCGTACGAGTTTGGATAAAAGATGCGAGCAGCCCATCGAGTCGCAGTACCTCCTCAACTCTGCCAATAGATCCATGGAATTGGTGCATTCCCAGTTCAAACTGTCGAGTTTGAGCCCAGTCATGTGTGAATGCAAAGCCGTTTTGAAAGCTGATAGATTCTGGTAGTTTGCTGGGAAAATATCAGAATTGCACTTGAGTTTTCTCACCACCGGCTCGAGCTCACATGCTAAACCGTAATAACTGTAATAGCAGCAATTTGATATTTCTTCTTCCAATTTATCTATGAGAATATTATGCAATTTGATGATATAGTTGGGGTCAGATAGGTAATCACCAAGTTCTTCATTCATATATTGATCTTGATGCAAAAAATCCAGTAATTTTTCAATCGCAATTTCTATAAGAATACCCAAAGATTGGACTTTCAAATTGTCCATATGGTGAGTTTTGGCAAGGCTCATAAGTGTTGAAACAAAGTTATCAGTGTTATCCCAATACGTTTGCAGAACTGTCGCACATTTTTCTCGGTCGTGTTTATCAATCGCTAAGGGTTCCATTTCACTTCCCAATGTCAGGACTGCCAATGAAACAGATGTATTGGCCGTTGCCATAAGAGTTTTCAATCTTTTTTCAGTAAACTGGGTCGTTTCCCAGCCCTTTGCTCTCACCAGAATCACTGCTGAGAAATTTCTAACAGATTGGTCAATCTCATGGATGCCCTCAGTGATGATTGGATGGATGAACACTGGTACACCGGACTTGGTCTTCCAAAAGCAAACATGTGATTTTGCACTGACATTAGAATGAAACGCGGTTTTACACCAAAGACGCAACTTGGATGTGAAAACGGAACTATCTTCAATCCTTTCTGGAAGAGACAATATCAGTTTCCAAATTACAGGTTGAGGTTGAGATATATTGCCATAACGGTCTGCCCAGTTCACGGACGCTTGCCCGAGAATGTCAGCAAGTCTATCCCCGACAGCCTTGACTCTGCTGTCCAGCTGGTCAATGATATTCAGATGAAGAAGAGCTCTCACCATAATATTGGTATTTTTACGTTTCGACAAACGATCTAAAGTTTTCCCCCTGTACTTCGTCAGCGCTGATCCCCACAATTCCATGTACTCCTCCACAGTTATGTGCCGTAAAGACAAACCTTCATTTTCTCGGGCTTCCTTGATTTTTTCAACCTTTTTTCTCCATATATTGGCATATTTTTTTGCGTTAACATGCTTCATTTTTTCACTCAGTTTTTTCTTTAGTTTCGCCATTATTATATTGTTCTCATTCTCTGCTTTAGTTTTTTGGGAGGGCCTTATTGAGTCAGTTTTTGGTTTTTTGAAAAATGACTTTTGCTCTAATGGAGGAGTTTCAGGGCTTTTTTGAGAGGACAAGATCTTGAACGGTTCACTCATTTTACTGAAGTTGACCAGACCAGTTGAGAAACTGAACGCACTGGGTGTTTCTTTTTCTGGTGATTTTTGCTGTTCGAGGTTGGTTTTTGGAGTGAAACCCGGTGGCGTTGTGACTAGTTTCAATGGAGAAACGGATTCAGCTCCTGAAATCGATTCTAAATCAGTTGTATTGTACGAGTCAGAATCAGACTCGTCAGTTACTACCATTGATGGAGATGTGTGACCACTTGATTGCGTCGAATGGACATCAGAATGTGGAGAATCCTGCTCTTCGATGGGCAGTTCATTGAAATTTTCCGTATCTTCTTTTATTTCTTCTTCTTCGTCATCAAAAGGCATGTCTGGAGACATATCTACTTCTGGGATGTCAATGGATCCTTCATCTACTAGTAAGGTGACAGGCGACAACAAAATCTCTTGATGTACTTCCGGAGATGACGTTTCTTTAACATCGCCTTCTTCAACAGATGGTTTTCTCTTAGCGATTATAGTTCTAGAAACATTGTCTCTAAGCATCTTCTCTTCTTGATCTGAAGCATCTACTGCGCCTGGCTTCAGAAAATGGTCTTCTGTGAAACTTGAATGCACTTCGTGTCTACTCACCTTTGGGACATCCTTATTACTTAAAACACCAAGGGCAACTGGAATTCTCTTATTCACAATGAGTGAAGAAGATTCCCCTTCGGTTAGCATAGTTTCTGGTAAGTAAAACTCATTTCTTGAAACACTAAAACTAGTACCATCACTATTCAACAACAGCCCAAAATCCATACAAAACGCTACACAATCATTTGCTTTATCAAACTTCAGCGTTTGTGCTAAGTATGTTACTGAAATGTTGATGGTTTTATTTGGTGGACAGTGAGATCGTACAATAATCTCCAATGCTCTTGTGCGTAAATGGCCGAAGAATCTTTGCATGAGGCAAGCATTCAAATATGAAGTTTTCTTGAGTAACATGAAATATGTTGAATACATGTTGTTGCTGTAAGCTGTGTGTATGTCTACAGCTTCCCTAACTTTCGCAGACTTTTGAAGTTCTATGGGAAATTGCTGGAATTCTGACAGCACGAAACCCGAATGGAGTTTTAGGAGTACCATGTACGCCCTAAACTCTGCTTCATTCGGACAAGATTTCCCTTGTTTCCTCAAATCCTCATACATGTACATCAGTGATTGAAGGCAGTTCATGAGCGTTTCAGAGTTGATTTTATCGTCAAACATGCTATTGGGTGAACCCCACAACCTATCGAAACAGCAGATATGGAAGCGAGCACACTCTTCCACTATGGTGACGGTGTTGATGTCACAGAATTGTTGTTGTATAATGTCCTTTCTGATCGCTCGGAGCCGACCCCAACAAAAATCGTACCAATTTCCTTTGTTTTCCCCTTCGTTCTTATCTAATCTACAAATTATTTCCGAAATTAGGTAGTCCATGGTCATTCTCAGGACTGGGACGGGTCTCAATTCGTGGGGCAGAGGTTCGTCTTGATCAGCTGAACTCCTTGCGTATTCCTTGACAGCTCGAGAATGATCCATAATGTTGGTATCAGGAAATGCTTCGTGAACTGCAACGATGCCTCTCACGTCCCTCATAATCCTCTCTTTTTCTGGGCACATGTCTGGACAAACTCCTTTAGTAGATTGCTTACCCGTGGAAGATTTATTTTTTTCCAAATTAATCCTCAACATCTTGTCCCTCTCTTCCAAAATGCTCAATTTCTCCACTGCCGTTTTGGCTGCTTTGCCCAACAAATCGAATTGCTTAACACCTAGAACTTCATCACTTTTCGATTTCCTGTTATCCGGAAGTGAGTCTTCGGTTTTTGTTTTTCTGTACTCTACTGCTCCGTCGTCTTGCCGAGAAAGCTTAGTTTCGGCAGGCGAATCGTCACGTTTGTACTTACGTCTATTATCCGAGAATAGATCTTCTGTTTTTGGTTTTCTGTTATCAATTGCTCCGTCGTCTTGCCGAGAAAGCTTAGTTTCGGCAGGCGAATCGTCACGTTTGTACTTACGTCTATTATCCGAGAATAGATCTTCTGTTTTTGGTTTTCTGTACTCTACTGCTCCGTCGTCTTGCCGAGAAAGCTTAGTTTCGGCAGGCGAATCGTCACGTCTGTACTTGCGTCTATCCGAGAATAAATCTTCTGTTTTTGGTTTTCTGTTGTCAAATGCTCCTTCGTCGGGGCGGGAATGTCTAGTTTCTGCAGGAGAACCATCACGTCTGTACTTTTTAGTTTCTCCAATCGAATCTTCATTTTCGACGTCCCTCAGTTTAGACTTACTTCCCTCAACGCGACCTGATTTGGTTCTTATTCCAAGAGAACGTTTCAGCAATGGTTGCGGTGGTGGTTGGGCTGCTGGAACTGGATCTTCAGCAAACCAGTTCAACTCCTCCTCCAACTCCCGATCCATTTTGAAGATCAGTCTTCTTCCGTTATTTATGCGAATTCTGGACTGTTTTTCGTCTCCCTGAGGGTGAAATGAAGACAAATTATTTACTGGAAAATGTAGGTACCTATTTAATTGTTCAACAATTAGCCCTGAAATACCATGGAAATATAAACAATCTTGGATGTGTCGTGAGTAGGAGCATCTAGAGGAAGAAAGTGGCGGAATGGTGTGAGCGCTGCCTAGCAAAGATAAGATGAACCTTCCGGAGCTCAAAAACCTAGGTTATCTCTCTTATCAGTTTGCTTACGTGATGTAGGTATTATGTGCTGTGTTTCTAATTCTTTCGTAAATAATAGAATGATTTAAAAATTAATGTTGTTTACCTACGAGTACATAGATTTCCATTTCAGACTGAATGCCTTTCATATTGATGCCTCAAACAGATTTGATTTCCTTTTTCATCGAGGGCAAATTTCTGGTTTCCTATAGATTAGGCAGGGATCTACAGACAATACCGCCGGTTGATATAAGAGGTGCATCCATCTTGCCAAAAAAAGAGGAGAAGGTTCATCTAATCGTCACTAGATAGAGCTCAGGCCGTTCCACCACTTTCTTTCCCTAGATGCTTCTGTCGTGAGTTATGGCAGTTCGATGGTTTTCTAGTGCGGTAACTACATCTCTGCATCAAAACTTTAATAAATAATAATTTGATGCATAGGTTGAGAGTTTTCGCTGTTCATAGGAGGAAGTAATAGGGTGTGCGCCTGGGTAGGAAAAACTGCTTATTGTTATTTTTAATCTAAACTAGACCTCATTTTGAGAATTTTGGTACCAACAGCGACCTTCTAGCGTGTGTAAATCTTTTCCTATGAATTTTTAAAGTTTCGACCGTTTATGACGTCACAGTGGGCTTGGGGGTCCCGCCCAGGCGAGAGGGGCGCGTGACATCATAAACGGTTGAAACTTTAAAAATTCATAGAAACAGATCTACTCACGCTAGAAGGTCGCGGTTGGTGCCAAAATTCTCAGGATGTAGTCTACTTTCGATTAAAAATCTAAAAAAAAATCAAGGCGCACACCCCATTGAAATGTAACATAAATATCCACTATTGACGCCACAAAATCTCGGGTAAAGGATAATCCTCACCAATATACTTGGCAAGGCTCGAGCTTAAAGTTAGTTGCACCAAGTAGACAATGATTACTGGTCTGTTTGGAGAAGCAGCCCGAACTAGTTCAGAACTAAACCAGAACTGAAAAGGGGAGGGGATAGAGGCGCCTGGACTCCTCTGGGCTTCTCTGAACCCCTCCGAACCATTCAGGACTGCTTCTCCGAACGAACCAAGAAAAGTAACGAACACATAAAGGTACGTGCACACTAGAGGCGGGTCGGGTCGGGCCGCATCGCATCGCAAAATCCGTCAAGATAAGTTCAATGTTATTTAAATGGAGGTACGCACACTACAGGCCTAATCGCATAGGGAACATCGCTCTCCAGGCGGATTTTTCCGTCGAAGCGCTCCGACCCACCCCGCCCTGCCTGTAGAGTGCGAACGAAACAACAACAAGGAGGCGGATTTATGTTCATTGCTACATTTTCTGTGTAGTTTTTCACGAATAATCTAATGGTATTTTTTTGATTTGATTATTTTGATCGATAAAAATAGATTTCTTACGGTGGTGGAGGGAATTGATCCCATAAGACATCAAATAATGACCCAAATAATGCTTAGTTACGTGAACAACAGAGGTGAATTTGAGCAAAAGCGTTTGGAAACACTTGATAAATACGCAATAGCGACAAATAATTGATCCATGGTGCTGGGGTGTCCTGCAAATACGCTATTTCCCTAGGAAAACCAATGTACACCAGTGAAAATGAATTATTTAATCAGGAGCTACACCGTTTGGTTCAGCTCGAAAAGTTACCTTACTTGGAAAATGATGTGCAATATCCCATGATTGCCATTGTCAGGTCGAGCCAAGTATTTTATAACACCCTAGAGAACACCGGATATCACTACAAAATAAACTGGTAAAAAGAAAAAAAATCATTGGAAAGAGCTCCTGCCTACCCAGAGAGGGTCTTATTTAGAATCTAATAATATAAAACGCCAACCGTACGTACGTACGTATGCACGGAGGGGTTGAAGGGGTCGTGGGAGTGGGGAGAGTTGGAGGCTGGAGAGGTTGGGGGCGGGAGGAGTCGGAGGAGCTGGGGGCGAGAGGAGTCGGAGGGAGTGGTGGAGGAGTGAGTCGGAGGAATCGTTTTTGCCTACTTTTAGTAGGCTTTTCAGCTAGTATTTTATAATATTCAATAATACATTTTGATACGTGTGTATGGAATATCTTGAATTCAACTTTCTATGTAAGTTTTTTTTTCCGTCTATGATTGGAACTAACTGGCATAAGAGAATACACAGGATGATAACGGAGATGCATGACATGACATGATAGCCCCATTTTTCTGCTGCAATGAGGCCGCACCCACCTCTAGTGTGCGCGTACAAGAAGAAGAAGAGAGAGAAGCAGTCCTGAACGGTTCAGAGGGGTTCAGAGAAGCCCGGAGGAGTCCAAGCGCCTCTATCCCCTCCCCTTTCCAGTTCGAGTTTGGTTTTGAACTGGTTCCGGACTGCTTCTCCGAACAGACTATAAGTCTGCATAAATGTCAAGTAAATGATCAACTTCTCCCCAGAATTTTGAGGTGAACATTTTTTTGAGGTGTGAATTTTTTGTGAGGTGAATATTTCTTCCGCTAACCACTGAAGTAGAACGATTGGATTGATATAAAATCAAAATAGTTCTGTTAACCAGGTTCCAGAGCTATTTCTTAAATAGTTATCTCTGTTTTGAACAATAGGGAACATAAGAGTGGAAACAGAATAGGTAGCTTAGTGAAGGTGATAGAAACAGAATCTTGATTAATAGCATGGAAGAAGATAGGAGGAAAGCTCACTCCAATGGGCCAATGCGTGCGCCTTTTTCCTTTATCGCGACAGTAGTGTTCTCTTTAGGTGGCGAACAGAGTTAAGAAGTAATATTCACGGTCACTAGAGCTCGTAACGCTTCCCCTTCCCCCAGCCATGATAACGGTTACCCCAACGTATTTTTCCAATGTGTTTCTCATTGCTAACGTGTTTTCTCGTCTTTCTGTTTGATAGTAGTTCGTCTCTTGAAGTTTAATTTTCTCGTCTTTCTGGTCATCTACTGTGGTTCGTCTCTAGTCTGCTTTTCACTTATTCAAAACATGAAGTAGTGTTGGAAGATGTCAATTCCGATAACTTGAGACCATCAGTAGGTACGCCTCGGCAGAAATGCAGTGATAAGAATGGTGCAGATGATAGATGATGATATTGTAGTGTAACTTCAGTCCCTGGATATAATTTTTAGTACGAATTTAGTTAGTTTTTATATTGAAAAAGGTGTTGTGTTTTCGATCTTGAAAAGAAATTACACTTGTCATATTTTGTGCCAATCAGTGGTTTCCTGGCACAATATTTTTGTTTTTCATTTTATGGTAGGCATGTACATACCTACTGTTACTCCCTTTCTCCTGGTGTCTTATTCCTATAACTATTATGATAGTTGTAGAGGACAGAGCGTCCAAAATCGTACTTCGGAAGTAATATTGATGAGGTGCAATTTTTAAGAACTGGCAGGAATGAGCAGGAGTGACGAAGCTGCGCTCTAGCAACTGAGTGTTATGTTATCGGGGACAATGTTTTTCTTTGCCACCTAGAGGTTGCGCTAAAAGCGGGAGACGATTTTTCGTCACGTTTTTTAATGTTGACTGAGCTTTCCTCCCACCTTCTTCCATGTTAATAGGTAGATGAAGAAACCCCATGATAGGTTTGTTCCAGCAAGGCGACCGTGGTCGACCGCAGTCGACCGGCGCATGCGCATTACCACTAACCACTGTTCCAGCACGACAATCTGCCCAACTTCGCGGTTGAACCACTGTTCCAGCAACTCGACCGCGGTCGACCCAAACCTGACCGCTTTGAGGAGTGCGGTTGCGAGCGGTCAAGATTGGAAACCTCACACTAAAGAAACCTCTACCTTAACCTTCTCATTTCAAAACGAGCTCCGCAGTGGAAGGACCTCCCTAGGTGTTTTGGTTGAGAGTTTATAGTCATCAGAGATAGGTACAGTAGACAGTAGATGTGGATTTTTTCACCCTCCTGTTGGAAGAACTTTTTTCAGAAACGTGCGAAGCTTCAACCCAATGTCCTCAAATTTCTCGCTCTCACAAAGGAAACCTTGAAATCTCTTTACGCCCTCGTGAAGATAAATTTGCATTAAAATTGTGACTTTTCTATAACATCATACCTATATAGGGTGTCTACCATTTGGATGGACCAAACTTCAAGGATCGATTGTACAAGTAATTTGCTACAAAAAATGTCTCCCGGCAATTTTTTCTTAACTCACTCAAAATGCCTTTTTTTCACTTCGAAGTTTTTTTTCGCGTTTTCGACTTTACGTCATTAAAATTGCCATAATTCCTGTTATTTACCAAATAAATTCAAATTTAAGGATATCGTTGGGAAGAGCGTTTAATTTCCAAGCTGCTTAATGTAAAACAAAAATATTTTGGAACTAAACCATTTCCAAAAAATCAAGTCAAAAAGCAAACTTCAATTTTTTTCGAAATATGATTCTTTTTAAATTGAAGTTTTCACTTTGAACGCCTGTCCATTTCGATGGGCGCTCTTCAGAAAAATATGCTTAAATTGTCAGCTTTCCAACGGTACATCAAGTTTTAAAAGTTAGTTTTAAATTCAAATTGGAAGAGTAAATCAAGTTTGAATGCAAGAAAACGTGTTTTACAAAAAATCGCGGTGTATGGTCACTTTCGATCTCAAGATGACTTGACGAGTTTAGTATCATTTCCTATGTAATTTTTCACGCTGAATCCAATGGTGATACTTCCGAATAATTCTGAGTGCTAGAAAGTGGATTTTTCGAAGAAAACCTTCGTTTTTCGTACATAAAATACCAACGCATTATTCGTAGATATGGTAGTGAGGATGAAGTAAAACCTTTCTATTCAATAAAAACATCAATCAGCTAGAAATTTGATGTTTTTATTGAGTAGAAAGGTGTACCTAACTCTCCGACTTTGCTTGCTTTGGATCTGTACAATATTTTTTTCCATCCTCATCAAAGAAACAGTTTTTAGGAATTTTAAATTATTACAGCAATGAGAAAAGGTATTTTATTCATTATGCATCCTATGCGATGATAAGCAGGTATGGAAACCTGAAGTCACACATACTCAGAAGTAACGCGATTTTCGTCCAACTAGCTGTTGAGTGTTCCAGCAGTGGTTGAACCACGGTGATTGTCACACAACCGCGATCTATAAGGCTGTGGTTTTTGGGCTAACTGCGGTCGACCGTGGTTGGCCCTGCTGGAACAAACCTGATAAGAATCTCGACTCTAGCGCTCTTTAGAGTTGACGGGAAAGAACCAAACTAAAGTTTGCTCGGGATCAGACGCCTATTTCAGGACGATTGACACCTTTGTCAAAGGGACATACTCTTGACCATATGTGTATTAAGGCATTCAAACTGCGAAGAGGTACAACAGTCTATAAGGATCAAGTATCATAGACTTGAAGGCAGCTTAGCTTTAGGGGGAGAAGGCAGAGCTCGAAGGGTGATAACTAAGTACCTTCATATTGGAACCACCACACATGGTCCAACTTCACATTTCCAATAATTAGGGGCTTATCTCGATTGATAAACCTTTTAGTAATAGTATGCACTACCCAGTATTCAATGACTATTAGGATTTAAATGCAACAATGATTATCCCTTACCGGTATTAGTACGGACAAATGTCAGCCCATACACCACATTACATTCCTGGATCAGCATCTGGAAGCACATTCGAAACATAAAATTTTGTTTTGAAGATAAAAATTTGTTTAGAGAGCCCGAGTAAATGTTCGAAAGAATTTGAGTTCACTTAAACTTCCATACCGAATGTAATACACCTAGAATTTCACGCTATTTTTAACTTCTTTTACATGAAATTTCAAGGAAAATGCATTCATAAATCATGATAGAATCGCCCAACCCGTAGGCCACTACGTAGGCCAGCTCCGATACAATCCGGGTAGGTAAGTAAAATGGGTAACAACTTCGATGTTCGGCAGCCTAGTAATTAACTAATTCTCCCATTCAATCAAGTTTGGGCTTGCAAATGTTGCAATGTGGAGGCACCTATGTAAAATACAGCTTTCGTACAAGTACGCAACCACGAGAGACATGTTATGTCTTATGTTTAATAATAAATTGAGAGCTTTCCAATGAGTGGTGAACGATTTTTGTGGGGTGGAAAATGAGGAAGTTAGTTTTCCCTAGGAACGATTGGTTGTACGTGAAAATCATCAGAAATTTCCGCGTAACGCTCCCCGCGAGACGATTTTTCATTTATGAGCCATAGTAAAGACATAAAATGTCAATAACTAGATATATGAACTGAAATATATAATTTTTGTCACTGAATAAAAATACAGATTACATAGGTTACATACCTGATTTCCTTGTCACCTACACAACACTACACTTTTACACTATTTTATTCAGAGGATTTCTTCACCACGGTTGCATCGAAAAATAGTAAAACACCTTGTAAGTAATTGAAACTTGAAAAAATTTAGGATAAAATGCTCAAACGGAACGACCCAAACATTAAAATTATTGTACACTCGTATTTGGATAACAAACGTGCAGGTTATCTGGCAGGTTATGGTTGTGTTGTGTGGTTTTACGTTACCATTTGGTAGGTGGGACCACAGACACAGTCAAAAATATTAAAGTTGATGTGATGGAGCAATGGGAGTACCCATTGGTTCTTGTGAGTTGTAGGTGCACAGTCCAACGTTTCACTAACCGATTTTTATCAAGAAGTTCATGGAAGAACCTTCTAAAATGACAGGTTTTCATTAGAATTCATCATTCCATCATCAGATCTTGGTTGTTGTCTCCCGTTCGTTTGTTCTAATTCCTAATTGCTGATAGTCTTCAGTGGCTAGCAGAATGTCCGAACTCCATTATTTCCATAAGAAATATTATTCTACTTAGATACGTTCAGTACTTTCATGTAGGTACCTAGGTACATAAGGTGCATGGTTTAGGAACACTAAATCACTTGAGATTGAGGAATAAGAGTCAAGAATTGGATAAATTTTAAATAAAGCTGGAAAATCTATTTCGATTTCAAATAAATTTTGATTTAAAGTACCTACGTAGAATTCGAAAATCGAATTGATAAAATTCCGTTCATCCGCCATACGTGGCATTTTTCTTAGTTACCATTGACCGATTTTGATGAAATTTGGTATATCGATGGCATCATATGATAACCTCGTATCTCAATTTTTGGCCAAAATGGTTCTTTTTGGATTCTCTGAATGAAAACCTCGTATCCCACCCACCTGTAATTCAATTTTTAGCGGGAATTGCATTTTCTGCTCTCTAACGCCCTAAATGATAATCTCGTTTTTGATCAAGAGGGCTGAGTGTCACTGATAACCATGGTTTCTTATCGCTAAAAATTGGATTACAGGTGGGTGAGATACGAGGTTATCATGTGATGCCATCGATATGTGCTCCATTTGGGGTCTAGTTGTGCCCTGAAGCTTCTGGTTGATGTCAGTCACTTCTATGGGGTAAAACGCTGCAAATTATTACACAATGGTTTATTATTTTCTATAGATCACTCGTCTGCAGGGCCACCAACCATCCAACACGAAGAAAAACATCGATCGTATTTCGGTCATCTAAAGTTTGAACGGAGAACCTCTTTTGCAATTCTCACTCGTGTTTCTGATTTATCGTACGTAAAAAACTTAAATTCTCGTAGCGAGCGAACGGTTTGTCCTACAGAGCTCCGCGTGGTCTTAAAAAATTCTAAAAATTCTATAGAATCTTAAATTGAAGGAAAAACAATACCTTTGTATCAAAATGTTTTGAGTTTGGGCGTTTTCAAAATTTCAAAATTTATTTTGGAACCCTTAGAACTGACCTACATCAACCAAAATCTTCGGGGCACAACTAGACCCCAAATGGAGCCTACATACCAAATTTCATCTAAATCGGTCAATGCTAAGTGGCAAAAGTGCCGCGTACGGCGGACGGACGGCCAAATTTTTCGATTTTTGGATTCTACATACCTTGAAACGTAAACCATCAAATTTTGAGGGGGTGTTAAAAAAAAATTTTTCTTGGTCGATTCCAAAGGTTCATTATTGAAAATAATAAACCAAAAATAAGGGTTGACATTTTCAAAATTGCCCTAGCTGGGAAACTCTCAAAATAAAAGAATTGTTTTTTCATCAATTTTAAATTGTATTGAATTTTTTGAATTTTTGAAACCACCCGGAGCTCTGTAGGACAAACCGTTCGCTCCCTACGAGAACTTAAGGGTTGAACTTACGATAAATTAGAAACACGAGTGTGAATCGCAAAGAAGCCCTATCCCCGTTCAAATTTTATCTGACCAAAATGCGATTGCTGTAGGTACGTGGTAGGTAGGTAGTATCTATAGTTGGTAGGTGGTAACAATGGCAAAGCCGAGTTCTTTGCAGACGAGTGATCTATATAGAAAAATAATAAACCTTTGTGTAATAATTTGCCGCATTTTATGTTTGTGGTGGAGTCCCAATTTACTGAATAAACAATATGATTTGTATGCGTACCTACGTATTGGTGGATTTTGATGCTATGGGTGCTAAAAATAAATTATTCTACCTCCTTGTTGCTCTCAGAATCTGATTGCACTCGGAAGTACCTACCATTGATCTTCAGGTTTTGTTTGTCATCATCCATAGATTTATGCCTAAGAATAGCGCCCTGACCGTAAGTTATTGAGCAATTTCATTAATTGAATTAACTAACCCAATGAGGTTGATTCCAAGTGCTCAGTATCCTGTGCTCAGTATAGTGGCTCAGTACCCCTCGACTCACGAGTCTCAATTATTTCTTATTATTATTTATTTTTACTCTACCATAAATCATTTTATGTTGTTCTACTAGTAGTTGGTGAGTGATATCAGGTTTCAGGTACCAACCTTTGGGCTGCACACTTGAAGGTCTGCTTGTTAACGGTTGTTTCGAGAGATTTGCGCTTGCACATACGCAGAGGATGCTATCATCCGTGACTATGAATTTAATAGGAGACCATCTGCATACCAATCCAAATAATCCATAATAATTTAATCAAAATCGAAGAGTAGGTAAATTATATATAAACCCGTTAGAGGACGAACCAAAATTGTTCAGGAAGCTCTTAAAAGTGAAATGCGAGTAGAAATCTGGATTTTGGAGAACCTTTTTATCCTTCAAAAGAGGAAAAAATGCTTCCGCTACCTACCTTGGAAGACTTGTTGGAAGCAACATCGAGCCTCTCAGCCTGTTCAGAAAATTTAAGGCATTCTTTCATGCTAGTTAGAAGTAGAGTAGGTAGTATTCAAATGGAAGCTTGAAAGGGTTTATGAGGTTGAAAAAGGTAGCGAGATTTACAAAACAACCTCACAAAATGGTAATTTATTGACAAATAAAAAAACACAACATAGATTAACAAAAAAACTAAAAATAACCAGTCAAAAGATCACACAATTTTTTTTGTGTATGGGGGGGGGGGGTATATTAGACATTTTCCTCTGCAGATCTGTGTACAATCGGAATAAATCTTTTTATCGTGATTCTGTGAGAGTTCAGTTTCGAGTTCTGCGAGAGTTCCCGTTTTTCGTTCTTGAAGAGATTTTCAATGGCGAAAGATTCTTCATCCCATGGCAAAAGGGAGAATTTAAATTCCTGGCCGTGGAAAAATTTATTGCCCTCCTCCAGACAGTCCGGCAGAACCTGAAACATGAGGACGAGAACATTCGAATTATTATCGATATTATCGATAGGATATGATGGGGAGACACCGTGAAGTAGGTAATTACAGCTAAGTTACCAGTGATGTTTCTACCGGATCAAATTAGTTTTAGACGTCCTCGAGGGTTTTTTTTTTCATATTCCACTCACACATCTGGCTTGAACCCATCAGTTCAAACAAATCTTAAATTAACTCCCTAAGACTCAATTATTCGCTCATCAACTCAGTAGTTCTTAGAGTCTTGGAGTTCTGAAAATAATTAATGAAGAGTTGCGGTATTCGATGATTGGACGCTCTGTATATATGGAGAAGAAACTATTCCTTTTTAAATTAATGTAGCGTTAGGTATTAACAAATAAGAAGCAGACAAATTGGAGAAATATGAAAGAGAACGAAACAATGGTACTCAAATATCTGAACAAATACACCTCATTTTCTGTCCGATTATCTAATCTTCACCTATGATTACAGATATTTATACTCAGAGATGTTGTATATTATCGAACTATAGTGCTGACCTGCTTCATAACGACGCAGTACTGAGCATTCCCCGTCATTATGTTCCTGAGAGATTCGTTTATCCCTTCTCTCGTCCAACTTATAACTGAATGTTTGGACAGGACGATAATCACTTTCCCAACTCTCTCGCAAAGTTCTCTATTGTCTTCTGTCAATCCCCCTAAAAAGAAACAAATTGAATTAATATTAATTATAAGCATTGAAGGACGCCACGTCGTCCGTTTCATTCCAAAACCATGAATGTGCTGATTTCAGCATTTTTGGCGGTGCAATTTTTAACACAAACTCATTATAATTTCAATTCTAGTCCATTGTAGGTAACATTGCTGACAACCAGAACATATTTTATAAATATATGTATATGTATACTTTCATATAATACATATTTTAATGCACATTCATGGAACTTCAGATTTATGTGCGCACTTTCATGATTTTGGAGTAAAATATGAAAACTAGGTTTGCATTCTCACATTCAAAGAACCATTATTCAACAAACTTACCTGTGTGCTCGGACACAGGTAAATTCGTGTAGTTGATTCCTGTGTTTTTTTTTTTATTTTTTTATTTGTAGGCTGCTTTTGGTTTATCATTTTAAATAATGAACCTTTGGAATCGACCAAGAAGAAATTTTTTTAACACCCCCTCAAAATTTGATGGTTTACGTCTCAAGGTAGAATCCAAAAATCGAATAAAACGCTGCAAATTATTACACAATGGTTTATTATTTTTCTATATACCTAGTTCACTCGTCTACAAAATCACCAACCATCCAATATGAAGAGGAGAAAAAAAAAATAATAAAAAAAAAATCAAAATCGCCAACCATCGATCGCATTTTGGTCAGCTCTAATTTGAACGGAGATTAGGCCTCTTTTGCGATTCACAGTCGTGTTTTGATTTATATACATATATATTTCAATATAAACCCTTAAATTTTTGTAGGGAGCGAACGGTTAGTCCTACAGAGCTCCGCGTGGTCTCAAAAAATTCTAAAAATTCTATAGAATCTTAAATTGAAGGAAAAACAATACGTTTATATCAACATTTTTGAGTTGGGGCGTTTTCAAAATTTCAAAATTGATTTTGGAACCCTTAGAAGTGACCTACATCAACCAAAAGCTTCGGGGCACAACTAGACCCCAAATGGAGCCTACATACCAAATTTCATCAAAATCGGTCAATGCTAAGTGGCAAAAGTGCCGCGTACGGCGGACGGCGGACGGCGTACGGCGGACGGACGGCCAAATTTTTATTCGATTTTTGGATTCTACGTACCTTGAAACGTAAACCATCAAATTTTGAGGGGGTGTAAAAATGTTTTTTTTCTTGGTCGATTCCAAAGGTTCATTATTGAAAATAATAAACCAAAATTTGGCCGTCCGTCCGCCGTACGCGGCACTTTTGCCACTTAGCATATACCGATTTTGATGAAATTTGGTATGTAGGCTCCATTTAGGGTCTAGATGTGTCCCGAAGATTTTGGTTGATGTAGGTCACTTCTAAGGTTTCAAAAATGAATTTTGAAATTATGAAAACGCCATAACTCAAAACATGTTGAAATAAAGGTATTGTTTTTCCTTCAATTTAAGATAGTATTTAATTTTTAGAATTTTTTGAGACCACCTGGAGCTCTGTAGGACAAACCGTTAGCTCACTACGAGAATTTAAAGTTTGGACGTACGATAAATCAGAAACACGAGTGTGAATCGCAAAAGAGGCCTAATCTCCGTTCAAATTAAAGCTGACCGAAATACGATCGATGTTTTTCTTCATGTTGGATGGTTGGTGGCTTTGCAGACGAGTGATCTATAGAAAAATAATAAACCATTGTGTAATAATTTGCAGCGTTTTCCTTATATTAGGGTACCGCGTTGTAAGTATGTTTTAATGGTTTAATGGGTACCTACGTCTTCTGTTTATTTTTCAGTGGACAATAGATTTTGCTTCCGAGTCTACCAAGGTAGCGGTAGCATTATTTTCACTTTTCAAGAATGAAAAAAAAAGTTCTCCAAAATCGAAATTTCCACCCGCGTTTTACATTTTCGTCCTTCCTAAACAATTTTGGTTCCATATCTGTCTGTGTGTCGGTCAAGAAATCCTTGTAACGGGAAAAACTATACAAAATGATTGTCCAATCTCGATAAAATTTTCATGGATTGTGCGGAATGGCGGGTAGATGGTCCCCTATGAAAATTATCGCCCCCGGACTGTAGCTGATTCGCTTGCTCAAACGTGGATTCCTTGTAACAGCCATAGTTGTCTATAATTTTCATCCGATTCATTTTCAGGGGTAAATAACTCACCGAAACGTGTATGATAGTAACATTGGAGTGAAAAACCACTAAAATACTCATTTCAAATTGAACATTTTGGTTTATAATCATAACGAAATTTTGGAATTAAAATTAATAAAATCAATCTCCCATTCAAAATTTCAATGTTTGACCTTCCCTAAATACGTAAATTAGAACATCGAGTAGAAATGTTTTTTGACGAGAAAATACGTAAAACGACTAACATTTTGTACTGAGTCCATTGAAGAGAAGGAGGAAATTTTGGTAAGTCATTTCCACTACCTACCGCCTCTACTCAATCAATTGTGTTACGTTTCTGTTTTTAGAGAAATGTTTTGACTAAATTCACAAAGGGACATTTTACTGAATGACTTTTACTACTTGATTTGGATGATTGAATGATGAGGGCGAGTTGGGCCTCTGGTCTGTAGAAACCGGCTTACCAAAATTTAAGAGGTATGGCCTCTGGTCTATAGAAACTGGTTAACCACAAGGACTGCCCCTGGTCTATGTAGAAACCAACTTAGAGGGTGATAGTATAGTTTCTCGTCTATTGAAACCAGGTAATAGCAGCTAAGGGAAGTACCATCTAGTCGTTCTTGACCGACCTCAAAGCGCCGTAGGCGCGCGACGGAGGTGGTTCACTAATCGGTTGCCGTGGGACCACGATTTTTTATTTTAATTTTTTTTTATTTTAATATGAGTGGTGAGGGGTTCCAGTTTAGATGAGAACGTGGCTTGTGAATTCTGACAGTTTTCCATAAGAGCAGGGCTTATACAGGGTGTCACCCTTTCGGGCGCATCACCGGCCAGGGTTCGATTTTACAACTAATTTGTGGTTTTATATCTCCTGACTTTTTTTGTTAACCCCCTTAAAATCCGACTTTTTTACTTTTTTATTTCGTGTTTTCGACCTTGTATCATTAAAATATTCAAAACTCCTTCAATTTACTAGATAAACACAAATTTGACGATACCATTGGAAAGAGCGTTAAATTCCCTATCTCCCGGACGGAAAACCAAAGTTTTTTAAATAGGCAAAACGGGTAAAAAATTAACTTGAAGAGGAAAAATTATCAAATCTTGAAAATCTCAACTTTTTTCAACCGCTCATAAGCCCTGCTTTCCAGCGTGTAAATGCGTGCCTGTAAGCCTAAAAGTTGACCCAAAAGCTCAGCTTTCAAACGGTATGGTCAGAATTGTCGGATGGAGTTCCGTTCGAATTTTTCAAGAATTCTCCCTCCGAGTTTCGGGAGATGTTGTTGAATTTCTTCAACTTCATTGCTAGTACTGGGCGAACCCCTGTTTCGTTCAAAGAAGCAGTTATCTTTCCTCTTCACAAGAAGGGAGATCCTGCAGACGCCTCCAACTTCAGAGGTCTATCCTTTGTTAACTGTTTAGCCAAGCTCCTCTCGTGTCTTCTCGCGAATCGTTTGACTGATTTTGTTGTGCAGGAGCGTATAATGGCAGTGTCAATCAGGCTTTAGGAAGGGATATTCGACGGTTGACTCCATTTTTGTGCTGACTGGATTGGTTGAGCTCCACCTCGGGCGTCCTCGTGGAAAGATATACGCCTTTTTTGTAGATCTTAGGGCCGCATTTGATCGGGTCAGCAGGGACCTTCTCTTCTGCAAGCTTTACAGCTATGGAGTGTCTTCCAAGTTTATAGCCATCCTGCGTAACCTGCACTACAATATCACCTCGTCGGTTTGGACGGACAATGGGATCACAGAATCATTCCCAGTTGAGAGTGGTGTGAGGCAGGGCTGTCCACTTAGTCCCCTCCTGTTCTCGCTGTTCATCAATGACCTTCCTGAGGAGCTCCAATTCGGCGTTCAGGTTGGAGGCACGGTCATTAAGGTTTTGTTATATGCCGACGACTCGGTGGTTTTGGCTGATGATCCAGTGCAGCTTCAAGGAAACGTTGATAACCTCAGGGCTTATTGAGACCGGTGGGTACTTGAGGCTAACTTGGAAAAGTCAAAGATTGTCGTCTTTCAGAGAGGAGGTCGACGGCGGGCACCTGAGAGGTGGCACTTGGTAATGAAAATCTCGAGATAGTAAATGAATATTCTTATTTAGGTATTACTCTCACACCGAGGTTGTCCTTCACCAAGCACCTGGCTCGAAAGGCTAGGTCAGCCAAGTCAGCAATGAATTGTACATGGAGGAGAGCGTTTTCTGAGTCGAACATCCCCTTGACGACCAAAATGAACATTTTCAATGCCATTATCAGGGCCATTCTATGTTATGCAGCTCAGGTGTGGGGTGACCTTGAGTACGACTCTGTGGAGGGTGTAAAGTTGCTGTTTGTCAAAAAGCTTTTTCATCTCCCTCGTTTCACTCCGGGCTATCTAGTGTACTTGGAGACGGAGCTGAATAAACTGTCAGTGTACACGCTTAGATTGCACTATGCCTACATCCTAAGAGTGCTTAAGATGCAAGATTCCCGCCTTCCAAGGGTGGTGGCAGTTAATATGGTGAGGAGCCATGCAGGATTTGCAAAGCGTTATGCATCCATTTGTGCCAGCCATAACATTCCAGACAGCCTGTCGTCGTTCGACCCACGTATACTGAGTTCAGATATGGAGCATCACAAAAGTCACTGAGCGACAACGAGCAGCATTCCATGGACGAGCTGAATCCTCGGAATTTTTTACACTGTACCGGGAGCTCAACGCAGAGGTGAAATGCAGCAGCTTGGTCAGGGATGCCAACATTCCTTTGCACGTGGCGCGTTGGGCTTTCAAGATTCGGGCCGAGTCGTTGAGCTAGAATGCAAAGCCATATGCATCCGACAGGCCCGAAGAGTGTTCAATGTGCAACCTTCATGAGCTGGAGGATGTCTTCCATTTTTTCTGCCGATGCCCAATTCTCAGTGAGTTTCGGCAGCCGGCATTCGGACGGAAGACTTTGTCGCGGGATGAGGCGATCGGGATTTTGGATGGTCCCAATTGGTCTAGATTGGAGGTGTTTTGTAGGCGAGCCTGGCATTACAGGTCACTCCTTGTGAGAGAATTTAATTTTTGATTTACTATATTATTTTTATACCCTCTTAGCTATTTCTGATTTTACATTAATTTTATTTTGTCATTATTTTGTATCATTTAAACATAATTATGCGCGGCCCTGGCTTCCGGCAGACGGTTTCGGCCAATGCCGTAATGTTAGTTTTGTTGTTTACACATGTAACCATTTTCTTTTGCTTGTAAAATAAACTCTTTCTTCTTCTTATTCTGGTCAGAATTGTATCCAATATTTTATTTAGTGGAGATAATCGCGCTTGAATGAGAAAAAACGTGTTTTTTTTTCTTCAACGAAATCGATGGTTTGACGGGAGGATTCGGGGGGGTGGGGGGTCTCCTCCGCCGACGCTCCTCTCACTCACCATCCCACCCCGATTCCACCGTCGATTTCGTTGAAAAAAAAATCACGTTTATCTCATTCAAGCGCGGTTTTCTCCTCTAATAAAAATAATGGAAACAATTCTGACCATACCGTTGGAATGCTGAGCTTTTGGGTCAACTATCAGGCAAGCATTTACACGCTGGAAAGCAGGAACTTATGAAAAAAGTTGAGATTTTCAAGATATGACAATTTTTCCTCTTCCAGTTCATTTTTCACCCGTATTGCCTATTTAAAAAAACTTTGGTTCTCCATCAGAGAGATAAGAAATTTAACGCTCTTTCGTCAAATTTTGAGTATATCTAGTAAATTGAAGGAGTTATTAACATTTACAAGGTAGAAAACACGAATTAAATCTTAGAAGTGAAAAAAGTCGGATTTGAAGAGGGTTAAAAAAAAAGTCATGAGACAAAAAAAAGTCACAAATTAGTTGTAGAATCAATGTCTAGGCTATGGCAGGAACATAGGTGTTACACCCTGTATAAGTACGGCCATTAGCCATTTTCCCCGAAAATCCGATTCTCGACTGAGAGATTGGACTAGAAGCCTGGTTAGAAGGTGGTTAGACCGTTGGAAATGGTTACCTGACGCCTGAGGAAAACTGACAATATGTTTATTTGAAAATCTAACCGGTTTACTCTAACTAGAGGCACAAAAAAATAGTAATGCCAAAACCAAAGTGGTTTCATGACCCCCTCCCCCTCCCCCCACCAAAAAAAACGAGTTAAACGATCACTTTAAAAGTACTGCAGAGTAGGTTATAACATTGTTACAATAGATCGAAGTATTCACACCCTGATTCGTGTATCAAGGTACTTACATTCCGTAGAAATTTTCAGTGGGAACGGGCAGTACCGGGAATTGGCGCGCAGTACAGGCAGCAACTTATCTCCTACAAAAGAGCCGTCCCCGTCCCCATAGAGGACGATCACTCCTGACAATTGCTTGCTCCTGATATTTCGAGACACTGAAATTGAAAGTTAACAAGTTAGATTTTCAAAACAAGGAGCCCGACAACAAAAGTTTGCTCCGTAGTTATATTTATAAAATAAAAAAGTTGTAGGACGTGGCTGTGAATTTATTGCAAATCGATTTATACTCGTTGTTACGAAAGTAGAGCAAAACCACTCATATATTAGCTGATCTTGTATCTTTCCATCTTTTTCGGGTTCCAAACTTATCTGCGCCTTTTCGTGTTTTCGTATTGGTTCAATCTAGAGAATGTATCAGACTACAAGTAATAGGCGCTGATTTAAGATTATTCGTAGTCATTCGATGGCACCACCTCAACCACGTGACTCTGCGTTTGATTCGGTTAAATGCTTATTGACAGTACTGGGGCTCTCCAGCTTCCTACGCCCCATAACAGATATATTTATGATAATTCGATTAATGAGGCCGATCGTGATCTCATTGATTCCTCTAATCTCTCTTCAAATAGGAAATAATTAAGTTGATACCTTCCATTTGCTCGAGAAACCTGTTCCCTAAGCTGAAATTCTACTAAATTAATCCCATTAATGGGGCAGAAGGTATCCGATTTGGGATATAGTACCTACCTGCTACATACCCATAAATACCGTCACCCAAGATAATTCTGAAGTGTTCTTCGTTTTACAAGTAGTATACTATTTTATAATTTGTAAATAGGTAACTTGGTAGGGTTTGGTTGCATTTAGTTATTTTCTTGTCGAATTTGTCTTCTCATTTTCGACAATTCTTGTTTAACACCTTGTGGGTAGCAATTTTTTTCCTACTTGAGGACAATCGTTTTCTACTCAGAAGATTTGAGGAGTTTTCTTTCAAACAGGCTTATATCCACTTGGGATTTTTTGTGGGAAATTGAGAAAAACTAATTTCATGGCGAAGGAAGTTGTCCAGGGGCCCTATTCTGATTCACTAAACGCACCAGTCGCTAACTTAACCACCGAGTTGCTAACTGAAGCGACATGGATATTATAAACTCAATAGTGTTTCCGATTCATTTTCCAAGAGATTAGTACCGTTAAAATTTACCAATTAAGGTGAATGAACACTTTTTGGGAACGGGAGAGGGAGGGGAATAGATGTATAAATGAATAGATTAGGTTTATTTGTTACCCCCTCCATAAACAACGATAAATCGAACTTATAATGTAATAAGTTGGAATTGAAAAAAGTTAGAAAATCAAAATGTATCAAATATATTCATGTGAGTACTCTTTTTTCATGAGATTCAAGGCGATGTGAGGGCTCATAATGTGGAAGTATTACATTTTTTACCCCCACCACAAATGTAAATATAGAAGGTATGTTAGGTATGCTAGAATCAAATCCTCCACATAAAAAATCGTGTAGGTACTTTTTGGAAACAGGGTGATCCGGAGATTCTCATTTTGGTAGAATTACATTTTTTACCCCACCCTAACATAAAGTATGTTAGGTATGCTAGCTCCAAATCCTCCACATAAAAAATCGAGTGGGTACTTTTTGGAAACAGGGTGATCAGGAGATTCACATTTTGGTAGAATTAAATGCTTAACCCCACCTTAACATACAGTATGTTAGGTATGTTAGATCCAAATTCTTCACAAAAAAATTCGTGTAGATACATTTTGGAAACACAATGATTAGGAGATTCACATTTTGGCAGAATTACATTTTTTACCCCACCCTAACATAAAGTATGTTAGGTATGCTAGCTCCAAATCCTCCACATAAAAAATCGAGTGGGTACTTTTTGGAAACAGGGTGATCAGGAGATTCACATTTTGGTAGAATTAAATGCTTAACCCCACCTTAACATACAGTATGTTAGGTATGTTAGATCCAAATTCTTCACAAAAAAATTCGTGTAGATACATTTTGGAAACACAATGATTAGGAGATTCACATTTTGGCAGAATTACATTTTTACCCCCACCCTGTTTCCGAAAAGTACCCTCTCAATTTTTTATGTGGAGGATTTGGATCTAACATACCTAACATACTACTGTATGTTAGGGTGGGGGTAAAAAATATAATTCTACCAAAATGTGAATCTCCTGATCACCCTGTTTCCAAAAAGTACCTACACGATTATCTATGTGGAGGATTTGGTACTAGCATACCTAACATACTGTATGTTAGGGTAGGGGTAAAAAATATAATTCTACCAAAATGTGAATCTCCGGAACACCCTGTTTTCAAAAAGTACCTACACAATTTTTTATGTGGACTATTTGGAGCTAGCATACCTAACATACTGTATGTTAGGGTGGGGTGTAAACAATATAATTCTACCAAAATGAGAATCTCCGGATCACCCTGTTCCAAAAAGTACCTACACAATTTTTTTATGTGGAGGATTTGGTTACTAGCATACCCTAACATACTGTATGTTAGGGTGGGGGTAAAAAAATGTAATTCTACCAAAATGGGAATCTCCTGATCACCCTGTTCCAAAAAGTACCTACACGATTATTTATGTGGAGGATTTGGTACTAGCATACCTAACATACTGTATGTTAGGGTGGGGGGTAAAAAATGTAATTCTACCAAAATGTGAATCTCCTGATCACCCTGTTTCCAAAAAGTACCTACACGATTATTTATGTGGAGGATTTGGTACTAGCATACCTAACATACTGTATGTTAGGGTGGGGGTAAAAATGTAATTCTGCCAAAATGTGAATCTCCTGATCATCCTGTTTCCAAAAAGTACCTACACGATTATTTATGTGGAGGATTTGGTACTAGCATACCTAACATACTGTATGTTAGGGTGGGGGTAAAAAATGTAATTCTACCAAAATGTGAATCTCCTGATCACCCTGTTTCCAAAAAGTACCTACACGATTATTTATGTGGAGGATTTGGTACTAGCATACCTAACATACTGTATGTTAGGGTGGGGGTAAAAAATGTAATTCTACCAAAATGTGAATCTCCTGATCACCCTGTTTCCAAAAAGTACCTACACGATTATTTATGTGGAGGATTTGGTACTAGCATACCTAACATACTGTATGTTAGGGTGGGGGTAAAAAATGTAATTCTACCAAAATGTGAATCTCCTGATCATCCTGTTTCCAAAAAGTACCTACACGATTATTTAAGTGGAGGATTTGGTACTAGCATACCTAACATACTGTATGTTAGGGTGGGGGTAAAAAATGTAATTCTACCAAAATGTGAAACTCCTGATCACCCTGTTTCCAAAAAGTACCTACACGATTATTTATGTGGAGGATTTGGTACTAGCATACCAAACATACTGTATGTTAGGGTGGGGGTAAAAAATGTAATTCTACCAAAATGTGAATCTCCGGATCACCCTGTTTCCAAAAAGTACCTACACGATTATTTATGTGGAGGATTTGGTACTAGCATACCTAACATACTGTATGTTAGGGTGGGGGTAAAAAATGTAATTCTACCAAAATTTGAATCTCCTGATCACCCTGTTTCCAAAAAGTACCTACACGATTATTTATGTGGAGGATTTGGTACTAGCATACCTAACATACTGTATGTTAGGGTGGGGGTAAAAAATGTAATTCTACCAAAATGTGAATCTCCTGATCACCCTGTTTCCAAAAAGTACCTACACGATTATTTATGTGGAGGATTTGGTACTAGCATACCAAACATACTGTATGTTAGGGTGGGGGTAAAAAATGTAATTCTACCAAAATGTGAATCTCCGGATCACCCTGTTTCCAAAAAGTACCTACACGATTATTTATGTGGAGGATTTGGTACTAGCATACCTAACATACTGTATGTTTGAAGTGGGGGTAAAAGATATAGTACCCCTAAATGCAGAAAAATGGTCCCCTATATAATACGTAAATGTTAACGTGGAAAAAACACGAGAAATTCTCGAAAACCGAAAGATTTTGAGTAACAACTCGGTTGATAACTGAAACCACTTGGTTGATAAATGAAGCGACTGCTCCGGACCAGTCGCTAAGAAAAGAGCCTTCGAAACCACTGAGTTGCTTCAGTTAACCACTGAAACGAGAAAAAGATGCGTTTAGTGAATTAGAATAGGTCGCTATTATAATATCCATATCGCTAACTCCGAAAATTAGCCACCCAGTGGTTTCGGGAAACCACTCAGTTGCTTCGCGAAGCCACTGCGGGCGCGTTTAGTGAATCAGAATAGGGCCCCAGGGTTTACAAAAATATTCTAACCCCACTCAAAATTTGATGGTTTACGTTTCAAGGTAGGTATATGTAGAATCCAACCCCCCCCCCCCCCCCAAATGGTTAATACAATGGGATGGATAAAAGCCGTTTTGTCGGCAAACCCGATTTTTAGCAAGCTTTTAAAGCTGGATTCAAACCGTTTCGGAAGGAATTGAACTCGTGAGATGATAAGCCTTATCCTAAAGATTCAGAATCCGTGAAAAAAAAAAAAAAAATTGTAAAAAATGGATATAAGCCTGTTTGAAAGAAAACTCTTCATTTATGTACGTATTACACTTACTTTCGACCATTTTGCAAACCAATTGGTGAACTGGTGAATTTTCGATGCTATGAATTTTTTTCATGTATGCCAATAAGCATAAGAAGACAATGGTTGTAAGGGCAAATATGAAAACAATTGCCTTATCGTAATTGCAGAGGTCGCCCAGATCTGAGCCAATAGCTGAAAATCAAAACATTTATTAAAGTTTCCATTAACACTTATTTTAAAATGATAAATAATATTATTCAACAAAGAATTCGGTTGCATTTCTGTCCTCTTCAGTCACAAGAAGTTCCAGTCAACGGGTATTTTTCTAAAGTCAGTTAACTAAAATTTATTCGAATTTTTGAGATTTTCCTTCATCTGGTGATTCATCGTTACGGTTGAATACAAGGAAGAAGAGTGAGCTCCGATTAACTCAACTCGCATAATTCATGATAATTCAAGTTGCACCCGAACTTAAAAAATCTCATCATCATAGCTACCTACTCTAGTTAACATTATGGGCAGTCTAGATGTTATATCCGTGAAGAATAACTGTGTTTCCTTACTCTATTTATATACAGTAGAAGAATGTCTAATGGATTTATATTATGTTACTTACTTTTCAGCTCTGTTCTCATTATGATATTCTGATCGCCTGTATTGCTAATTGAGCAAGAATACAAACCAAAATCAGATTCCTGAATATTGGTTATAGTCAGATAAGCGCCAACTATTTGTCCTTTATCCCTGAAATTATCATTGTTTTTTATAAATATAAAGTATATATTCATACTTTTTAAATTATATATATTAATTCATCATAATAGATATAAAGTATTAAATTTATAGGTACTTATTTAGTATTGAATTTTTAGAATCGAATGAGACCAACAAGAGCTCTGTAGGACCAACCGTTCGCTCCCCATGAGAACTTAAGGGTTGGATATTCAATGAATTAGAAACACGAGTGTGAATCGCGAAAGAGGTCTAATCTCCGTCCAAATTTTAGTTGACATAAATGCGACCGTTGTTCGTTTCTTTGAGTTGTACTAAGTGTTTCGTCCTTAGCGACCAGTAATAAAATTTCTTAATGAAGTCACCCACGACTCTTTATTTCTCCGAATTGAGTGCGAAGCTTATTCAGTATAACCTTCATTGTGAAGCAAAAATACGGTTGGAAGGTAGTGACAATGGCAAAGCTGTGTTCTTTGCAGGCTATTAATCTATACAGAACAAATTATAAACCTTTGTGTAATAATTTACAGCCTTTTTAAAAAGTATAAAGTATAAATGTATACTTTCTTACCGTGAAATTATTTGACTAATCATTTTAATCAAATGAAGCGTTAAATTTTAATGCATGCTCCTCCTATTGTATGATTTTATTTTGTACTATCGGTGATGGGGAAGGAATGAGCCTCTCTTTTTATTCCCGTTTTGGACAGGTGAAGAAAACTTCAAATAGTAACATCACTTAATTTTTTTACAATGAATTCAAATTTCAAAATATCGTTTTTTTCAAATGAGAATCTCCGCTTTTCATGGGGGATTTAAAATTTATATATAGTGTTTGTATTTGTAATATATATCTACGAATTTGTATTATTAATGTAAAAGAGTGTGTGTCACTCCAGACGTTAACACTCTCAAGGATCTAGCTAAAACGTCCAAAATAAGCCAAAAAGTCCATTTATGCAGTATGAGTTAATGCGAATTTTCAAAGAAATCTTCGAAGAAACCTAGTTAAGAAACATACAAAGTTGAAATTATTAAATATACTCCTATATAGGAGTATTTATAGTTTTGCAAGCTCACTAAACGAATATATATAAATTAATCTAAAAACATTTAAATTATAAATGAAATGCCAATTAAAAATGAAAAATAAAAACATTCATTCAACACAGTGTTGTGTACAAGGGAAGGCTTTAGCATCTCAAAATTTTGCGTAGAATCCAAGAAATCGAGAAAATGCCCGCTTTCCGGTACGCATGCTGTATCAATGTTCGCCTAGAAACAAATTTGCAAGGTGAGGTTGCACAGCGGCTCTCCCCTTGATTCACTTAAGTCAGAATACGACAAACGCACTTGTTGGCCACGCACAACGGAGTGTTTTACGTAATACGATTGGGCAATTTAAATGAATCGAATATAGCTTCCTGCGTTCAACAGGAGAGAAAAAGGCTTTGGAGCTCACTCAGGTGATCAGTGCACAATCAGGCGCCTTCAGCATTCTCCATTGACCCTGCCTCTCAAATGTCAGCTTCCTACGTTCAACAGGAGAAGAAATGGCCTTGGAGCTCACTCAGCTGATCAGTGACCATTCAGGCGCCTTCAGCATTCTCCATTGACCCTGCTTCTCAAATGTCAGCTTCCTACATTCAACAGGAGAGGAAATGGCCTTGGAGCTCACTCAGCTGATCAGTGACCACTCAGGCGCCTTCAGCATTCTCCATTGACCCTGCCTCTCAAATGTCAGCTTCCTGCGTTCAACAGGAGAGGAAATGGCCTTGGAGCTCACTCAGCTGATCAGTGACCACTCAGGCGCCTTCAGCATTCTCCATTGACCCTGCCTCCGTAACGCTTTAAAGGGATCTGTTGGATGAAGATACCTATTTTCCTCTCACGATCATGTTGACATCTCATTTGTTGCTCACATCATACTCGTATGTTAGTAAACATGCGCATAATTCAGCTTTCCGTACAGGTGCATTTATATTAGGGACCGTGTACCATGATTAATAAATTGAGAGCTTTCCAATGAGTGGTGAACGATTTTTGTGGGGTGGAAAATGAGGAAGTTAGTTTTCCCTAGGAACGATTGGTTGTAAGTGAAAATCATCAGAAAATTTCCGCGTGACGCTCCCCTCGTGACGCTCCCCTCGTTACAATGCCCGCGTGACGATTTTTCATTTATGTGCCATAGTAAAGACATAAAATGTCAAAAAAATTAAAATAGTTAAGAAAATTGAAATATTAGCTATGACAGAGCAGTCAGCCTGTTGGGTCATCGTTAAAATTATACAATCAACCTCTTGATTAAAAATGTTAAAAACCTCATAAAATACTCGCCTAGTCACTACTCAGAGTACCCACACTACTCAGGCACTCAGAATAAGTACCCACAAGTAAATTGTTATTTGCCCTATTTTCTGTGAACCAACGTAGTGTATACACAGGGTATATTTTAAAAGACTTTAGACTCTCCTCGTCACCCCACTCTGTGAATTTTTTTTTCAAACGATATCGACGTTTTGACGGGGAGATTGGCGAGGAGGAGGAGCGACGGCGGTGGTACCTAGGTATATCCCGGAGTTGATTTCGTTGAAAAAATTCACGTTTTTCCTCGTTCAACACACAAATTTTTCCCCTAAATTCGATAGTAAAATATTTGTTGAGCTTTCCCATTGGAAAGCTGAGATCTTTGTGCAGTTTTTGTTGTTAAGGTACGTGAAAAACCATGGGGAAGAAAAATCCTAACAACCAAAAGAAAAACTAGCAAATTTTGCCAATTTGACGAATATTACATTACGAGAAGATTTTTTTTTTCAATTTGACGTCCTTTCCAACTGTGCCCTCATTTCTACATTTTCACCGTAAATTACGGTAGTTATGTAAATTTTAGTTACATTAGGTTAAAACTGATCTTAAAATTGGGGAAAAGTTGGAAAGACAAGGGGTTACCACAAAATTGCTATGAGACATTTTCTTACTTAAATTAGTTGTAGAATCGACTCCCGAAGTTTTCCGGTCCTTAACATAGGACACCCCGTAAACTTTTTATGTGAGTGGTATATTTATATTTCAAGATAGAGTTTTCCACTGAAAGCTGCAAAAACACAATTTTGGACCCTATTTTTTTGATAATTAACACCTCAGAGCCCAAAAATGCTGGCCAACGAACTCATACTTATTCCGTTATTACTGCATTTTGAAACAATTTTGGCGTTTTTAGTTTATTTTGTATTAATTTTAGTTTTTTTAAAATTTACTATTTGTTTATTTATTGTATTGTAGGTCGTTTGGAGTGACGCATACATGATTACATATGTACCTACCTAAATCCAATTGGTAACCCCCTCAGGTCATCTGAATACGCACCTACCTATTCAATTCATACATCAACGTCCGTTCGTGGACGGGAATTGTACAGGCGGATGTAACCAAACTAAATACATGAGAATGGTGGGTACGAACCTATTTGTGTGATCCACTGTAGCGTGAAGGGGCAGGTGAGAATGGATCCCTTCTCTGACCCACTTTACTTCATTGCTTGCATCTGGAAGATCGATGTGCCCTGCACCGCAAAACACGATACGATCAAATTTCCTCGAAAACATTTCCCCGGGAGAGATAAAGGAACAATATACAAGAAGCTCATTACCCATTATTCTAGAGATCGTGGACTCTAATTAAAATTTATTTATTTATTGGCATATGAAAAAAATTTATACGCCTGTCAGTTAAAAAGTTCAAAGGAACTTGTGTAAACTGGTAGAGCCTAAAATCATCCAGCCGGTATAGCACTGTACAATGCCATCAATTCAAAAAAGAAGAAAATTAAAATTTATAGAATAAGCTATTGAGAGAAAAAAATACATGTTGATAATAAAAACTTCTTAAAATGTTTCACACAGGTCAAATCCATAGGGTTAATATTATTATAGTAAAAGAATTGAATGGCCTGTACAAAAGAGCTCCGATTATAAAATTCAGTTCTATTCAAAGGTACCCTTACGTTGCTGTTGCTAGCAGTTCTAGAATGTGGTAAATTTGAAATAAGTGAACTACATAAACCAAATTCAAATACTCTCAAACAAGAGGATAGTAGAAAGCACTGCTTAATCTTCAATACATAAAAATATTTACCCATCGTTGGTTCGTTTGCCTTTGGTAGTAAATTCCTTACCTAGCATGTTGCAGTGTTGTTGATATTCTATCTGTAGCTTCATAATTAAAGTTTATTCAAGTTTTATGGTGGAACTAAGACATCATTGTGCACCCTTTGTAGAAAAACTGTTTAATTTTTCTATTATGTAGGTACAAGGCATAATATCATTTTGGTTTATTATTTTCAATAATGAACCATTGGAATCGAGCAAGAAAAAAAGGGGTTGAAGTTTTCAAAAATGCCCTAATAGGTAGGTAGTAGGTAGCTATGGTTGGTAGGGAGGAATCTATACAGAAGGGTGATCTATACAGAAAAAGTATCCTTTGGGCAATAAATTGCATCGTTTTCTGTTGTAACTAGGTACCTATCTATAATTTTTCCACTGAGATAAATAGGGCCTAAAAAAATGACACTTTATTGGGAAGATAAATACGTGGAAGGAGGAGTTGAAGAGTTGTTAAAGAAAAAGGGGTATTAAAGAGAAGTAGTTACAGTGAGGGAGTTGGTAAAAAGATAGGGACTGTTGAAGAGTGGTTAAAGAAAAGGATGACTGGATAAAAATACGAAGGACTGAACGAGTTGATGAAAGGAAAAGAAATTAAGAAGTTTTTAAAGTGAAATAGTAGTGGAAGAGTTACCAGTACTACCTACCCTCCAAATCAGAGAGAAATTGGGCAAGTACTGAGAAAGACGCTCACGAATATTGACAGACACCTAACCAAAATTGCTCAGAGAAATCGAAAAGATGAATTTTGGAGGAATTTTTTTTCAAGCTCGAAAAGTGAAAGAATGCTAACGTTACCTAAAGGATAACTTTAGTGTAATGACATCCGAGTATTATACGGCTGCTGTTTCCGGTTCTCTGCAGCCGCAGAACCGCAGCGAAAAACGGAGTTTGGAGCTACATGACACATTGTACAGAAAACCGCAATGGGGTTGTAGTTGATGGATGGGGGAATCGCGAGATGTGTCTCTTTCCATCCGATTTCGATAAAATTTGCAGTGATATATGGATTGTAGTGTAGATAGGTCCCCTATGAAAACCATTGCCCCCAGACTGATAGTAGTCACCGCGCTTGCGCAAACGTGTAATTCCTTGTAACAGCCATGTTTTCCATCCGATTTCGATGAAATTTTCAGGGATTATGCGGATTTTGGAGTAGATGGGTCCCCTATGAAAACCATTGCCCCCAAATTGACAGTAGCCTCTGCGCATGCGCAAACGGTGAATCCTTGTAACAGCTATAACCAACATTTTTCATCCGAATTTGATGAAATTTTGTAGGATTGTTCTAATTGGTGTGTAAATGATCCCCTACGATAATCATTTCCCCCAGACTGATAGTACACACTGCGCATGCGCAAACGTGAATTCCTTGAAACAACCATAACTTACCTATACATTTCTCATCCCAATTTTGATTAAAAAAGTCCTAGGAGGGTACCCTCATTACAAGGGAGAATTTCCATACTGTTACTTTAAAACTTTTGTGTAGACGTCCGTGCAAATTGTACTGATAGTTACCAAATGAATTCGCTCGAAATTTGTGTCTTTCAAAGCACACAAAGTAAGGTTTGAAGTTTAACTGCAATAAACCTAGAAGAGAATCGAACGGGTCTCTGTCTTCCTACTCGAGAGGGAAAATGAACCAAGAAACACACCACGGCTTACCTACAAATGCTTCGCAGAATAATCTAGTGGATTGACCGACGTCAGCGAGAGACGAAGGTCTAGGACTGTAAGTTGTCAATGGATGTCCGGTGTATCCGCTGGAATCTGAAAGTAACGGAAATAGATTGTTAAACAGCTGTACTAGGTATCTCATGTGCGAATTTTCTACTGCAAGATACATAAGTCCAAAATTTTTAAAAATTGAGCATTCTGAAATGGTGAATATTCTGTTTTGAATGAAGGGATTCTGTTAGATGATCCCAAACATCAAAGAACATTCAAAGAAACCCAAGTATAAATCAGCCGACAGCCCAATACGAATGATTCTGAACTACTGTCTTCAAGGATATTCGTTTCGGAACATGTTGCTACGACTCCCTCCTTTAAGCGCTTTCTCTCAATTCCAGCAACCCAGACTAGATTAATAACTTGATCGAAGGAAAATTTCCCGTTTGCACAAAGGTCACCGATGAACCATTCCCAAATAAACTTTACAAAGGATATGTTGATACCTTCGGCATTTTGATACATTCGACATTTTGGTACGTTGGATACTGTAGTAGTAACTAGTTCAAACATTTTTATTAGTTAGGAATTTTAATACGTTGGGCAATTTGCTACTTATTTTGATAAATTGGTAATTTTGATACAAAAACACTAATAAACATAAATGTTTTTCGATACGATAAAAATGTTGAAATACTTGCACCATTTTTATTTGTTAGTTAGGTGAGGTGGGAAACTGGGATATATCAGGTAATTGGATATTCTGATAATATGGACATTTTTATTCCTTGGAAATTTTGAGTATAGTTCAATACATTGGACATTTTGATACAATTGATAGTGTTATGCGTTGGACATGTTGATTCATTGGACAGTTAATACGTTGGACATTTTGATACTTGAGAAGAAACCGCATGTGTAATGTGAGGCTTCACACAACGTTCTCCCCAGGAAATCCCAAATATAATAATTATATAATTATTATATTACATAAATATATAATTATTATGTTGCCACTATCTTCTGTTTTTACTCTCATCATTTTGGTGTATCATTTTCCTTTGGAATCGAGCGAGAAAAAAAACTTTTTAACCCCCCCCCCTCCCTCTCCGCAAAATTTGTGATGGTTTATTCAAAGTACTATGAAAAATCCTGCTACCTTTTGTACAGAAACATAATAAAACTTTGTGTACCGTGAAAATGGGTAACTATGGTATAAGTTTAAGGTTTTTC